>QANZ01052132.1:72170-87419 GCA_003254925.1 Chamaecrista fasciculata | reverse complement strand
GAGGCCGCGAATAGTTGGAGCAACGGCGACGGTGGTTCCGGCGAGACGGCGACAGTGTAAAGCAGAGGTTGGAGAACTCTGCTCGCGATTTCGAACTCATCGACACCATCAAGTCCGCTGTGGAGAATAATAAGGAGCAATAAACCTCGTCATATATTTGCACAATGAAGACTTCAAGTGAATAATAAGGAGCAATTATGTATTATATGTCATATAAAGATAAAAAAGTAAAGGCAATTGTAAATGAATGAAGATAAAAGAGTAAAGGCAATTGTAGATGAATAAATAATTTTGAGACGTGATAAATTTCCATCTTCAAAGAGTGATTTGTTTATATATACATCCTGGAAATAGGCAAGTACCTTGAGAGATCCAACAAAATTTACGAATTGTACTTATAATGTTTTTTCGTATTATGTGGTTTGGATAACTCAAAAAACATGATTCATAAGATATATACTTTCATTTGAAAGACATGTCTATTACCAATTAATAAACACTATTTAAAAGATATCTCTTCATAACAAAAGACATGTCTTTTAATGAACCAAAAGGTATATTTTAAGGACAAAAGAGGTATCTTTTAAGAAAAAAAAATAAGAAAGTATCTTTGAGAAATGAAGAGATATGTTTAAGGGTATTATAGGAAGTCAAATCTTTAAAGCAACCTGCTTTTTTTTAGATAGAAAAGATATGTATATGTATATATGTATGTGTGTGTGAAGAAAGCCTCCTCCAAAAGGAGAAAAAGAACCCAAGAAAACTACTTGCAAAGCCCGAATAGCAATTGAGATTTATTAAATCTGCTTTATTTTATATCTGATGAATTCTTTTATGATACCTTGAAAGTCATAAGAGAAATGAGGAAATCACCATTTTTGTGTTACTATTTCTTGCTTCACTTGCTTTGGTTTTAGCTTCAGTCCCGGCATTATTAGAGCTGATTATAATTTATTATCATTCATAATGCACAAAAGTAAAAGATGGTGTGATGGATGAGGGACCTCATGTTGTTTTCTGAAGAGCATGCAATGTACTGAGTAATTCAAATATTCTGTTCCTCATATAAACCCTTTTCATTTATCTGTTCATTTAGCTATGAAAACAAATAATTGTCTGGTAAGAAGAAATTTCCTTCAGCCTTCATTTTCAAAAAGTTACACGCTTTTGTTAAAAAGATTGTAACTTGAAAGCAACTTTACTTTAAAGTTGCTTCCTGTTTCTCTTTTAAAATTGCTTTCTTTCACAGTTTGTGAGGTGCATTGAAAGTTCAAGTCAAATACAGACATTTGTATCAAAATATCTATCCTAACTTGGGTCCTACTGAATTTGAAAATTGTATCTCTATCCTCACAGTTTGTGAGGTGCAACTCTATCCTGACAATTATTTTTAAAAATGGTAACCAAAAGCATTTTTTTTTTGTTATTTCCTATGTTCAATGGAAATGAAGGAATGGCCCTACCAAACAGGCCCCAAGGTTTTTTCCCACTTTCTTATCCCTTTCAATGCTGTCAAGTGTCAAGTCAGACCAACCAGACTCATGAAATTAATTATAAGAAAAAAAAATATTTAATTTTACCGATCAAAATCTTAACCATAAAAATTGAGTAAATTAGGAATTCAATTCTTGAAAGAACATCAAATTGACAATTTGATCTCTTAAAGATCAAAATGGTATATTATTTAGTTTATGAGAAAGACTAATAAGTATATTATTTTGATTTATCAGAGATTAAAGAGTAGTTTGTTTCAATACTTTAAAACTAAATTGTGTATTTCAATCTTTCAAAACTCAAGTGGTGTAATCTTCAAGGGATTGTTAGTTTTCTCCATAAAAGTTAATAAACGATTGGTTTAATTTGCTTGTACTTCATTTCCAGTAAGGCAGTAAGATGTCATGTTTAAGTCTCGTTGGAGACATCTTTAGACATCTTTTTGAGAGAATTTTCTCAAACATATCAACCCCAATAATAAGTAATCCTCACTTATACCCTAAAATAGATTAACAGATAATGATACCATGCCATTATATATATTTAAAAAAAAAAATTTCTCAATCATAAAGGTTTCTCTCTCTGTCCCTACTTCTTTAACTATCTTTTTGCCCAACTTTACTTTGTACTTTCTATCTCATTTCAACTTCTTTTAACAGAGTGCAAATCCCAAAACACCCTTCCAATTGCTTCATCATTGTTAGAAATCTTCATTAATTACAGAATATTCTAACAATCATCTCCTTCTACTAAGGTATGTTTTTCTCATTCCTCTCTCTATGGAATTCCTATTATTGATCCTCTGCTTCTCTTCTCTTTCATATGTTATTTATGCATTAAGCTCTGATGGGTTGACTCTGATATCAATGATGAATCACTGGACTTTTGTGCCCTCTTCCATCAATTCAAGCTGGAAGGTCTCTGATTCTACCTCTTGCTCATGGGAAGGAGTACTATGTAACCATGACAGTAATGTCATCTCCCTTAATCTTACTGCTTCTGGGATCACTGGTAAACTAGGACCAGAAATTGGAAACTTGAATCACTTGCAAACCCTTGTGTTGTTGAGAAATGATTTTTCAGGATTAATACCCCTAGAGTTAGGGAATTGTAGTATGCTTGAGTATATTGATCTTTCTGATAATCACTTTAGTGGAAAAATACCATATACCTTTAAAAAGTTGCATAGTCTTAAGCATATACTTCTCCATAATAATAGGCTTTATGGGGTGTTACCATTGGAGTTGACAGAGCTCAAGAATCTCAGAAATGTCTCATTGTTTGGGAATTTTTTATCTGGAGTCATACCTCAAAGCTTGGGCATCAATAGCAGCCTAGTGAAGTTGGACTTGATGAATAATAAGTTCACTGGTGTCATCCCAGCAAGTCTTTGTTCTGGAAAGCAATTACACATACTGAATTTAGGTCTTAATCAACTTCAAGGTGGCATACCTCATGATTTGGGAAGTTGTGAAACTCTTGAAATGTTGGTTATTAAAGGAAATCATCTTAATGGGTCTTTTCCTGAGTTTGAGAGTAATCAGAATCTCGAATACTTGGACATCAGCAACAATAATATAAGTGGACCAATTCTGTCAAGCTTGGGAAGCTTCAAAAGTCTCATTGAAATTAATTTGTCCATGAACAGATTTATAGGTTTTATACCGTCAGAGCTTGGAAACCTTGTGAATCTTCGGATTTTGAATCTTTCTCATAACAATTTGGAAGGTCCTTTGCCGCCTCAGCTGTCAAACTGTAGCAAAATGGACAATTTTGATGTGGGATACAATCACCTAAATGGTTCAATTCCTTCAAGTTTGAGGAATTGGAGTAGAATAACCACATTAATCTTAAGAGAGAATCGTTTCACTGGGGGTATTCCCATTTTCTTGTCAGAATTTCCCAGGCTTCTTGAGCTGCAACTTGGTGGAAATTTGCTTGGAGGTGAAATTCCTAGATCACTTGGAGCATTGGAGAATCTCTTCTACGGTTTGAATCTGAGTGCTAATGGACTCACAGGTGAGGTTCCTTTAGAAATCGAAAAGCTGAAAAAGCTTCTAAGTCTAGATGTATCGTTGAACAATTTGACAGGAAGTGTATATATTCTCAATGAACTTCCTTCACTGATTGAAGTCAATATTTCATACAATTCCTTTGTGGGTCCTGTCCCAAAAAGGATACTTCACTATCAGAATTCTTCTATCTTAGGAAATCCTGGCCTTTGTGCTGATTGTTCACTATTAGAACCACTGAGTTGCACCAAAGCTAAAAGTATCTTTTATTTGAAGCCATGTGATCACGGCAAATCAACTCTTACCCATGGCTTAAGCTTAGGTAAAATTGTGATGATAGAACTTGGGGCCTCAATCTTCCTTTATTCAGTGATTCCAGGACTAGTTTTTTTGTATCTGAAACACAGATCAAAGCAGAAAGAAAAGGAAAAAGAAGCCGAATTGTCTGCAGCTATTGACAAAATGGTCCATGGAATTGTTGGTGATGAACCATCATCTTCCCTAGTTAAGGAAGTGATGAAGGCTACAGAGAATCTAAATGATAGGCATATTATTGGAAGAGGAGCTCATGGGGTTGTTTATAAAGCCTCACTAGTTCGTCTATCACTTGAAAGTGTACATGTTGCTGTGAAGAAGGTTGCACTTACAATGAACAAAAAGAGGAGTTTAAGCATGCTGAGAGAAATCGAGACCATCCGTAAGATTAAGCATCGAAATCTGGTCAGGTTGGATGGCTTCTGGGTTGGGAAGGACTATGGCCTAATTTTCTATCCTTATATGGTGAATGGAAGCCTTCATGATGTTTTGCATGAAAGGAATCCACTACCAAAATTGCGGTGGAAAACCCGGTACAATATAGCCGTTGGAATCGCTAATGGGCTTGCATATCTGCATCATGACTGTGATCCTCCCATAGTGCATCAAGATATCAAACCAAAGAACATCCTTCTTGATTCTGAAATGGAACCTCACATATCTGATTTTGGTGTTTCCATGCTTTTGAATCAGTCCTCTTCTCGGTCACAAAAGCGATCCACATATATTGCAATAGGCACTGTTGGGTATATTGCACCAGGTACTGCTTCTATACTTGTGATTGGTTAGTTGTTTTTCCTCCATGAATCAATTTTTCACATGGATTAAACAATGGGAAAAAAAGTTATATAAAGTTCTTTTTATATTTGTCATAAGGTTCTTCCAATCACATGTTTCACTATCATTCTCTCTCTCTTCTATTGTTGGTTGCACAAAATATTATCTTTTATATCCTCTCTCTCTGTTACGATAAGTCTAAAGAACAAATTTTTCACCCTTATTATTTTTATTAGAGAACATTAATATATAAGTTTAATCCTTGCTTGACAATAACTTCTCCATCTATTGTGGCTGTTTTTATTTTTTTTGCAGAGAATGCATATACAATAGTGCAAAGTGGTGTGTCTGATGTGTATAGTTATGGGGTTGTTTTGCTTGAGCTAATAACCAGGAAGAAGGTGTTAGATCGATCATTTAGGGAGAAATACACTCTAGTTGGATGGGTAAGATCTGTGTGGATTCATACAAGAAAGATTGAAAACATTGTAGATTCAAGCCTTGCAAGTGAGCTTTCAGATAGGAATATGATGGATCAAGTTATAAGAGTTCTTTGTATTGCTCTGCAATGTTCTGAGAAGGATCCACGCAATAGACCCACAATGAGAAAAGTCATTCAGCTTCTTTGAGATGATAATAAAAATCAATAAAGTGTATTTCTCTTTGTGGGCCGATATAATGTTTGGGCTAAAATTATATTTTAGTCCTTAATGTTTATCTAAAATTTTGTTTTGGTCTTTAATATTTTTTTGTTCCGTTTTGATCTTTAATGTTTCTTAAAAGTTTTATAATCAGTCACTAACTATTGAATATGGTCACATCTCTCTTGTTTTAAATATGAACACAATGAAATTAGAGCTATGTAATAAATTTGATGAGTTTTTACTTTACCCAATAGGAGTCATCAACAAACGAAAGAGATATGACCATATTCAATAGTTAAGGACCAATTATGAAACTTTTAGAATACATTAAAACTAAAACAGAACAAAAAAAAATTTAAGGACCAAAATAGGGCTTTAGGTAAACATTAGGGATCAATATATGAGTTGAACAAAAAGAATATAAAGCATAAAAGAATATAAGGAGACAATGAGATTGAAGAGATAATAGTATTTAAATTGATTAAAATATTAAATAATGAAAAGTGATGCATAGAGAGATAATAAAATTAGAGATCAATAAATTGAGTCTTATTTCAAAGATCAAGTTGAATATGGAATTAAGAATGCATGTATATATATTAATAAAAATCTATTTAAATTGGGGGCCAACTTCCTTAGTTTTTATAAAACTTCTAACATATATAGGGAGTTATTTGAAACTACTCTCAATTTTTTATCTTTTGAGTTTCTCTTGGACTTTTTTATTTCATGTATTAAAAAAATATTAAATAATAATATGATAAGATTAGAGAGACTGACATAGAATGACTTTTTAATTGTTTTGCATTTACTTCATATTTTGGAAAAACAATTAGGGAGGGGGGCAATTACTTTATCTTTTGTAAAATTTTTAAAATCTTTGAAGACTTATATGAGATTCTGACTAATTTTTTCTACCACTGGTTGTAAGCAATCTTGTTTGGCACTAAACATTGATACCTCTCCTAAAGGAGATGCAAACCTGTGTTCACTGCTTTAGTGTATTTTTTATTTATCCAAAAGAAATTAGGTTAGTTAACTCTTAGGATTCATTAAGGCTAGAGCATGTCTTTAAGTTTTATAAGCACTTATTGAAATACTTATAGATCGTCTTGTGAGCTATGAGTTGTTGGGTATTTTGGGTTCTCTCCTTTGTGGTAAAACCCAATTTTGTGAGGTCCACTTATTTGAACCCATTAGGGTTATTATTGTCTTTTTCATTCTCTTAGCAAGCTGAGCAAAAACCCTAGAGCAGCAAAAGATTGAATGGAAAACAACTACATTTTTACACAAGCAAAAGAGAGGAGAGTCTGTTTACCAAAAAAAAGAGTCTTATCACTTTTCAAATTTGACCTTGTTCAATCTTTCCGGTGATGGGATAGTGATCTTAACTCCAATTAGGCTGAAATTTTGTGGACAAATAAGTAACATATTGTTCTTCATTTTGAACGGTGTAGATTGTGTTTGAAGGTCTGGAAGATGGGATTTTTGGTGAAAAATTGGACTGATTTTTATAAACATCCCTGCACTATCGTGTTTCATTATTTTCAATGATCGACTTTGATCCGTAGTCCCATCGAGCTGTTTCATCATTTTGTTCCTTCATTATGTTGTGGTTGTTTATGTGATATTTACTCTTCATTACTCCTATTAAGAATTATTGATTGTGTTTTTAGTTTGTTTATGATTATCATTATCTTCCAACATAAGCCTCCGTCAGCTCTTTAGCACTTTAGTGTATTACATTGCTTCACAAGTTCTTTATAAACTTGTCACTATTGTTACATGTCAATATGCATTTGCATTATGAGAATGGAAGAAGCATGGTGGACATGGATTAGGAGTAATAAAACCGGGAATTTTTAAAATCATTCATTTCCCCTTGGTTTCTATAGTGCTATGAAATTAATTAATAATTTGATATATAATTTGGAGTAGAGCAAACCCCCTTTTTGGTCCCTCAATTGTTACTGAGTCGAGGAATCGGTCCCTCAATTGTGGGAAACTACAACTCAGTCCCTCAATTGTACAATCCCGTTTACGTTTTGGTCCCTCACGTCTGGTCCGTTACTGATAGAGGTGTTAAGTGATGACGTGTCACCGTTATCTGCTTAGGTGGCCGTTAAATGCTTAGTTGAGGGACCAAATCCTCGACTCAGTAACAATTGAGGGACCAAAAAGGGGGTTTGCTCAAATTAGTATCCAACTCATTTCCACTTGACACCTCATTCAAACTACTCTCTTGCAATTTGGTCCCAAAACCCCTAAATCCCTTAAAACTTTTTTTTAATCCACTTATTCATCTTTTTCATCTTCTTCATTCATTTGAGTCCCAAATGCTAAAAACAAAATTGTAAAGTATCCCAAAACCCTTCCAAACATTCCAATTTAGTCCTTAAATGTATTAAAAACCCTAAAACTTAAAGTTTGGGGTGCCTGGTTATTTGTAAGGATTAAAACTTCAGTTCAGTATTAGTAAATAACTGGACAACTGCTGCTTGATCAACCTCACCTTCAAATTGAGTTTAGGAATCTTCACTGACACTCTTCATCTTGATGACTGTTGCAGTTTAAAAAAATTTCATTATATCATTATTTTACAAATGAGTAGTTGAATCACTGATTTGGGCAACACCAGGACATATAGCAATAACTTCTTATCTTTGGTTCAATAAGCCTGCCTTGCACGATTTTATGACTTTATAATTTCCTTGAGTTGCTTATTCTCTTTCGCCTAATGATTATGATTTGTGAAATCCATCTACTGTATTCATGACTTATTTTCCTGCATTTATCTCCAGTATCCAAGAGCATCGGAGGAGCATGTTCCGCTATCATCTCATCATGGTTCAGCCTCTGCTTTCTCCGGAGGGCTCCTTGTTGATACTAATCTTGAAACTTCAAGTCCTGATACTTATAGACCTCCTCCAGCTCCTATCCCTTATGGCGTTACTTTAGGGGTTTTTAATACATTTAAGGACTAAATTGGAATGTTTGGAAGGGTTTTGGGATACTTTACAATTTTATTTTTAGCATTTGGGACTAAAATGAATGAAGAAGATGAAAAAGATGAATAAGAGGATTAAGAAAAAGTTTTAGGGGATTTAGGGGTTTTGGGACCAAATTGCAAGAGAGTAGTTTTAATGAGGTGTCAAGTGGAAATGAGTTTGATACTAATTTGAGAAAACCCCCTTTTTGGTCCCTCAATTGTTACTGAGTCGAGGATTTGGTCCCTCAACTAAGCATTTAACGGCCACCTAAGCAGATAACGGTGACACGTCATCACTTAACACCTCTATCACTAACGGACCAGACGTGAGGGACCAAAACGTAAACGGGATTGTACAATTGAGGGACTGAGTTATAGTTTCCCACAATTGAGGGACCGGTTCCTCGACTCAGTAACAATTGAGGGACCAAAAAGGGGGTTTGCTCTTTGGAGTATTCTGTGATCATCTAGTGACACAAAGACAAGGAAATTCTTAAAGAATATATATAGAATTTTTTAATTATTGTTGTCAACCCCCATAAACTAGCATGACTTAAAATAATCAACAATATTTCTGTACGTTTTTCATGTCGGATGAACTTTTTTTTATGTTTTTATTTTATAAAATTCTTCCAATCATAAATTATATTTATATTTTCTCTTTCATGGCTAGGAAAAATGTTTTATTTCATAATCTCTTTCTCATTATTTTCAAATTGCAATAGTTCCTTACGGAATCGTAATGTGTGGATGGGTGATGAATGTGAAAGGAATAGAATATATATAATTATAACAATTTCTACCAGTTGAACCGGTAACTTCAAAAAAAAAATTGCTCAACTACCAAGTATTTGTTTTTTTTAAAAAAAAAAATCCTTATTTAAAACAAAACAAATATAGATGAAAGTGGGTAGGCTTTTTTTTCTAAGAAAAAGTCATGCAAATGAGCTCAATATTATGATTTTACTCTCTTAGTTTATTGAAGCGAATTCTTTAGTCTTATTTATCTTTAATTAGGGTAATTTGTTCCTCCTCTGATCCATTTTATTAAGGGGTTAGTGATAGAGATTATGTCCTAGGGTCAATCATTTTATATGTATGAACATATTGATTGACTAATTTATGGATGATAAATTGAGTCGTTATCATATTATTAGCATGTTTACTGTGATAACAATCCCTGATTTAATTATGTGATAATTATTTTAAACTGTCCCTGGTCGATTATTCATGTGGGAATGTGAATGAACAAAGACCAGCATGACTTCGGTGTATGGAGATACATGCATACGATGCTTTACGAGAGTCATGGTGCAATTATGTAAGGGACTACAAGTTGCTGGACCGACCCGGAGAGTCCTGCATGGGTTTAGTCATGAGCTAGCCTCTCCTGTACACTTGTCACGATGCCCTTAAACCTGAGGTCTTGACTATTCCGGCGTTGTAGATGTCAAACTTTGGCCTAGTCCAACGTTGCCCGTAACAAGGTAGCCATACAGGCTAGGTACGGGTTTGGTTATTTACCGTGCTGAGGAATGTGGTTCACCAAGAAGGAATTTTGTCCCTCATTAAGTTGAGAGATATTTAACTGGGCCTCTCGATGAGTCTGTCCAAGGAATGTGTGGCCACACAGGGAAATGGGACTAACTTAAGGAATCGAGAAAGTTATGGTTTGGATTAAGGATGACTTTCCCGTGCCTTATCCATGACCAAAAAATCGTGTGACAATCGGGATTATGACAAGGTGGTACTAAGGTTAAGTCGTTTGGCGTTAAAGCGATAAACTCACGTGTTTTTGGGTAGTCGTGATGGCTTGCTAGAGTCCGCTCTCGACTTGTGAGTCATAGGAATGACTTGCTGCCAACTTCATGTGAGGCCTGCTGGGTCACACACGAGTAGGATCAAGACACCGTAATGGGACACGAATTAGGGTTAATTCGTGAGTCACTTTAGTGACACAATTTAAGACATAGTTGAATGTCTGGGACATGAAGTCTTGTCTTAAATAAAATCTACAATTATGATATTTAAATTTGTTAGACAAGTTTAAATATATTAATTGTTAAATAGTTAATTTGATTAATCTTTTTGCAATTAAATTATTGTTTAAAATATTAGGGAATAATAAATTGGATAAGCCTCCTAAAAGTTAGGGGATTATTGATTTATTAAATTCATTAATCTTGGATAACAAGAAGAAGAGGGTGGCGCCTCTTCTTGATTTTTATTAATAAAAATGTTTTGTTAATTTAAATCAAGATTTGAATTTGAATTCAAGATTTGATTTTGATTTCAAGATTCAAGTTTGAATTAAAGATATTAAGGTAATATTTTAATTCAATATTGTTAAGGAATTTGAATTCAAGATTTAAATTTGAATTAAAGATATTAGAGTAATATTTTAATTCAATATTGTTAGGGAATTTAAATTCAAGATTCAAATTTGAATTAAAGATATTAGGGTAATATTTTTAATTCAATTTGTTGGGGAAATTAATAAGTTAGTTATAACTTCCTAAGAGTTAGGGTTGTTATTTTAATTATTAATTCCTAGATAAATATGGAGGGGATGACACATGGCTTGATCCAATGGGCAAGATTTGATCTTGCATTTTGGATTTCAAGATTGCATCTTGAATTTCAAATTAAGATATTAATGTAATATTTTAATTAGGAATTCAAATCCTCTTGACCAATAAGGATTGGGAATTCAAGATTTAGTTTCAAGATTTGATCTTGAAATTTAAATTTGAATCGGCTTTTAATTTTGAATTATAATATTAGTGTAATATTATAAATCAAGATTTATGAAGTCCTATTTCTTGTTTATTATAATTCCCTAATTTCATGAGTTAGGAACATAACTCTATTTAAACACACACACTAGGTGAAAGTTGCCTAACTCAACTCATTATTTTAGTGTGACTAGAATTTTTCGATTTTTCCCTAGAGAAGAGAGAGAGAAAAGTCGATTTTCTTGAGAGAGAAAATTCGACTAAAACCCTAACTCTTTTAGGGCTTGTGTGTCGCCACTTTTCTTGGAGGTTCAAGAATTGTTCTTGAACATTCAAGAACCGTATATTGGGTTCTCGTAATCTCTTGGGAAGAAGAGATTGGAGGCTAGCACCTGGTGTCTGCCAAACTGTTCGTGTGGATCACCGGCAGAGGAAGGACACACGTTACTGTGGACTTCTCGGACTCGCAAATTCAGAAGCTACCGATTGAAATTTAGGTATACATCTTCCCTTACTAGAATAAATGCAAATAGTGGATCCTGGAAGGGAATTATAGAGTATGCGTCTTTTAAAGTTTTTTTTTTTTCCACTATGCTCCACTTTATAATTTCCAACAGTTAGTATAAGATGCAAAGTTTAATTCTTGATATGGAATGACATAATTATAACCATTGATGTAATTTAATGTTGAAAAATAATAAAAAAATAATAATTTTTTAACCAATCAAAATTGTGTATGGAGTCACATCATGACCCATTGCATCTCATGTCTCTTAATTAATAAATATACCCATTATGATTAACATTTAGATGAAATTGGAGTAAAATTTAGTTATGATTGAAATCTTAATTTTTTTTTTCTGAAATAGAGGTGAAATGTTAATCTAATTATTATAAGAGGATATCTTTAAAAATAACTCAATTACAATGTCACTTTAATTAAACTTCAAAGAAAAATATTTTTCTAATGAATTAAAAAGTCCATGAATTGCCTAACTTTTGCAGAAGTCATCATTTATGAAGGCCTGCAAGTTTAGGTAGCAATTAACAAACCACTAGACAAAATAAAAGGGCAGTGTTGTGGTTTATGAACTGAATTTGTATGACTTTGTAATAGAATACATTTATATCAATTTTTAAAATTCTTTTATTTGAATTAAGCATGTGATAAAAACTTTTCATATGCTTAATTATCGAACTTTAAAATAATTTATATAACTTTAATACTTTTTAAAACATGCTTTTAAAATTTAATTGTTGTGAAAATTTTAAATTTTTTAATTAGAGGTGAGATATTAATCCTCTAATCCTCTAATTATTATTAAGAAGATATCTTTAAAATTGTCTCAAAATAACTACTATTTTTTTATAATAAATTAAGAAGTCAATGAATGACATATCAATTAGGTCCAAAAGGCCCAACTTCTGCGGGAGCCAGGCATATATGAACCCGTGAAAGTTTGGGTAGCAATTAATTGACACCAAAAAGTTAGCCATTAGCAAACCACTAAAATTAAATAATAATAATAATTAAAAAAAAGGCAGTATTGTGTTTTATGAACTGCATTTTTATGAATTGGTAAAGTATCAGACTTATATAATTTATTAAAATATTTTTTTATAAAAAATTATAGATGTGTAGAAAAAGATTTACATGAATAATCATATATGGACATAATAGTCAAAATCAAAAAGAAAAAAAAGGCTAAACTTTTTTTTATTTTTGGGTACATACAAAACCTTTTTCTTTGTAAAATAAACATTTTTCCTTGGACTCTCATAAACTAGCATATCTTAAATTAGACAAACAATATTTCCAGACGTTTTCTTTTTTATGTAAAGAGCTCAGCAATTGCATTGCACCAACCAAATATTATTTATTTTATTATTTATTATAATATAAATAGTCAATAACTACCACAGTTTTGTTTTTTAATGCATTCTCTATGTGAAATGGAATATCCAACCCCAAGTCAAGAGTGTAAGTCCTTTTCTTTCTCCCTCAAAAAGACCATTGTGCATTTGTGCTTGCCAACCCCACCTTTGATCAAACCAGCCCTTCAAATTAAAAGTTCATAGAATTTTAACAGTAAATTATTAATTTAATCTCCAAAGTATATAAGCTCTGTTATTTAACCCTCATTTTTAAAACATTTAGGCAAAAATTCATTACTTGTTGTAATTTAATTTATCTAAAGAAGTTACAGAGTAATAATATTTAGGCAAAAGTTTTTTTTGTTGTCTCTAAACTTTTAATTTTATCTCTAATATTTTACATTTTATTCAATTTTGTTATTTTCTCTTACTTTAACCAAATATCAATGATAAATTCTACGTGACTAATGACATGTAATACAAAATTGATAGAAAAAGAAATTCAAATCCTATTTTAGATTAAAAAATATAATGAAATATGTTGTTAATTTATTGAAAGAAGTTAGTTGAAGGATAAAATTGACCAAAATATAAAATATTAAAGACGTAGTTGACAACAAAATAACATTTGGAGTCAAAATTGAAAACTGATGTAAAGTCTAAGACCAAAAGAATATAAAAAAGTTAATTCACGTGAGTTATAACTTTTGAAAACTAGATTAAAAATTTTAAATACTAAAATGATAAAGAAAATTTAATCTAAGGAATAAAATTTTAAAAAAAATGGTCGAATGTTTAAATTGTTCCTAAATGAATGTCCCTAAGTTTATTTTGGTACTAAATGATTTAGACTTTTTATATTAGTACTAAATATTTTTATTTAGTTTTATTTTTTTTCCAAATTACTAAATGTGACCATATTTATCTTATTTCAAGTTTGAATATAACAAGTTTAAAACTAAGTGTTACTTTTGACGAGTACGTTATCTTTTTAGTTGGAGGCGTCAACAAACAAGGTCAAATTATGTTCAGAAAGTGGGTCACTTGATTCACAGTCAAACAAGTAAATTTAGTTATATCTCTCTCGTTTTAAGTCTAAATGCGATGAATTCGGAACGACTAGTTACTCTTAACGAGTTAGTAAATGAGGTCAAATTGAATTTGAAAGTTGATTTGAGGCTAATTTTTCATAATTGTTTAACTTTTTGGTCCCAAACTCACATTCAAACTCGATTTGATCTTACTTGTTAATAGTTCCAATTGAAAAAAAAAATTGACTAATTAAGAGTAACACCTAGTCCCAAATTCGTCACGTTCGAACTTAAAACAAAAATATATGAACAACTTCACTTGTTTAATCGTGAAACGAGCGACCACTTTTATGACTCAATTTGATCTCATTTGTTGACCACCCCAACAAAATAAAGGAAATACTCGTTAAGAAAATACACAATTGTGGACTCTTCACTTTCGAATGAACAATAAGATAAATATGAGCACATTTGGTAATTTAATATTAAAATAAAACTAAAGAAAAATATTCATGACCAGTATAAAATTTCTAAAACATTTAAGACCAAAATAAATTTAAAACATTCATTTAAAATTAATTTCAACATCTGACAAAAAAAAACATATTGCAAAAGTTGTGAGAACTTAGAGTGTGTTTGGGATATAAGTATGTAATGAAATGATGATTTCATGTAATGAAATGGTAATGAGAAAATTATGTAATGAAAATGGAATGTAAAATGGTGTTTGGATTGTTTGAGATGTAATGAAAAAAATAGGGTGTGAAATTATGTAAAAGGGTATGTAATGATTGTGGTTGGTTGAAATAATTATATGGGTTTTTGAAAATTGTACAGGGATAAAATTGGTAGTTGATAATGAATAAAATAAAGATAATAAAATGATATTTTGACTTTTGATCGTGGTTGTTATGAAATGAAATGATAATGAACTTGTTTTGGAATGTGTGCTAAAGGTAAATATTTATAATGAAGGTTGGAGTTGCTTTATGTAATGAAATGAAAAGACCCAAAATGTAAATAACATGAAAATTTTAAAAACCTTCTATTTGGTCCACGATTTTATATCGATTCAACGAATCGGTCCTTACGAAGTGAAATGTTGTCTTGGCCTATAAAAAATCACATTCATCAACGTTTCGATCTCTTTCTCAGATTCAATGACCAAAAAATATATTTTGGGACCAAAATAGAATAATCTGTACAAATTCATGGAACAAATAATTTATCTTCAAACGAACAATAAATTATTATGCAGAATTTGATAAATAATTTCAACAGTATAACATATATATAAAAAAAAAAGATAATTATATGAAAAAATAATAATTTATTTGAAAGATTATTGTTTTTTAATTTTATTTTTAAATTTTTATA
>QANZ01052132.1:37352-71960 GCA_003254925.1 Chamaecrista fasciculata | reverse complement strand
AAAAAATAATATATTTATTTTAATATAATAAAAATATATAATAAACTCTTTAAATTTAAGCTGGATTCAATAAGAAAGTGATAATTAAGAGGATAAAAAATTAAATTTTCAAGTAAAAACTATTAAATAGTGTATTATTTTGAGTCTAAACATAATAAGAATTTTTTTTTTTAAAATAGCATCATTTTAATCAAGAAAAACTTAAAAAAATAAAAAATTAGAAAAAAAAACCTGAACCGGTTCAACCTCAGAATCGGCCGGTTCAAGGCGGTTTTCCCGGTTTTTGACCGGTTCAGGCGGTTCTTAGCTGGACCGGTTTTGTACTCAACTCGGATCGGACCACTGGTCGGTTCACGGTTCAACTGGTCCGGTCCGGTTTTTATAACTATGGTATATATATATTGTAATTATATATATATGTGTGTGTGAGAGAGAGAGCGGTGTGAGTAAGTAAAAGAGAAAAAAAAAGTAAGAAATAATGAATGGAGAGAGAAAATTGTAAGTGTAATAAATGAAGGTATTGAAAATTACCATTTTGCCAAATAGCTTTTCTATATTTGTATTAGAGTATAGGTAATTATAAGTATTTGAGTAGATGTATGTTGGTAATTGGAATGAAAAATGTAATGAAATGACGTTGTAATGAAATAATATTTTTGTAATGAGTTTGTAATTGAGCTGTATTAGATTGTAGATTGAAAATGCCCAAAGATAATGAGTTTGTATTGAAGTTATACTCAATTCCCAAACACACCCTTAAAATCTTATATTTCAATAGAAAATGCCAAAAGAAGGCGTGTATTGACTTGCAGTCAAGAATTAAAGGCTCCATGTATTAATTCTGTTCTGCCTTTGGCAATATACAAGCTTGTGGTTATGAAAAAATATATATATAGAAACAAACTTACAAAGACCAAAGTCCAAAAAGGTCCACAAATAATTATTTTTCTAATGGGAAAGCGGTTGAAGCCTTAGTCTGAGCCACTCTGTCATCACTATCGCTAAGGCGTTCACATGTGCAAACTGCAAACCACTATTTATTTGTAGATCTATTTTTTTACTTGAAGTTTGAACTCAAACCCATCATATCTGAATTCTATTACACGGCAAAGTTTAGTTCTTTTCATTATTATATTATTTATATATAGCAATCCAGCACACCCAGGAATGAATCATGCTTTCTATTTATACAAAGATAATAAATTGCCACCTGACTCGTGTTTCTTCTCTCTAGTCTCTAGTTCCTTCCTCGTTTTCTCTTTCTTTCTTCTTCTTCATAGCTTCAGCTCTGTTTCACTCTAACTTCATCTTCTCCTTCTCAGAAATGTCAATCCCAACAAGATGGTTCTTGCAATTTATGAACACTTGAACAAGGTACGTGCTTCTTGTTCCTCTTAATCACAATACAATCACTCACAATCCTTCCATTTTCAAACCTTGGTGTCTTGTCCTTAATCCTTATTTTCTCCAAATGAGGCCTCTCTCGCTGCTGCTTCTTATTCTTTTAACCTTTTCTTCTTCTTCTTCCTTTCTAATCTCTGCTTCTGCTTTGACCCCTGATGGGGTGACTCTAATCTCACTCATGAGGCAATGGACTTTTGTGCCTTCTCCCATAAACTCAACCTGGAATCTTTCTGATTCCACTCCTTGTTCATCATGGGTAGGAATTCAATGTGACCATGCCCACAATGTCATCTCTCTTAACCTCACTGATTATGGGGTTTTTGGCCCATTAGGCTCTGAGATTGGACACTTGAGTCATTTGCAGACACTTGTGTTAACCAACAATGGCTTCTCTGGAAAAATCCCTCATGAGTTAGGAAATTGCACTCTTCTAGAATATTTAGACCTTTCTTACAATAACTTCACTGATCAAATTCCAAATTTCTTCCAAAACTTGCTTAATTTGAACTATCTCAGTATAGCAGCCAATCTTCTCACTGGCCAAATTCCGGAGTCCTTGACTCAAATATCAAATTTGCAACTTGTTGAACTATCTTATAACCTTCTCAGTGGTCCCATTCCTTCAAGTATAGGAAACATGAGTGGGCTTATGATGCTGTATTTGCAAAGTAATAATCAACTTTCTGAAAAAATCCCTTCATCAATTGGGAATTGCAGTAAGTTGCAAGAATTGTTTTTGAATGATAATCATTTTGAAGGAGCTTTGCCTGAGACTCTTAACAATCTCCATGATATTGTTTATTTAGACTTCAGCAATAATGATTTTAGAGGTACTATTCCATTGGGCTCTTCTGGAGGTTGTAAAAACCTGTTTTTCGTGGATCTTTCTAACAATGCGTTTAGTGGAGGCATTCCTTCAAGCTTGGGGAATTGTAGTAGTTTAACAAAACTTGGCGCTGTCAACAGTAGTTTATCTGGAAGCATCCCATCCTCCCTTGGTTTACTTCAAAATCTCACGGTTTTACGCCTTCCTGAGAACAATTTATCAGGAAAAATACCACCGGAGATCGGCAATTGTAGGTCTTTGACGGAGTTGCATTTGTATAGCAACCAACTCGAGGGAGAAATTCCCAGTGAGCTGGGAAAGTTGAGTAAGTTGCAGGACCTTGAATTGTTTTCCAACCGTTTGACCGGTGAAATTCCTCAGAGTGTGTGGAAGATTCAAAGTCTTGAGCATATCCTTGTGTACAATAATAATCTTTCAGGAGAACTTCCTCCTGAGATAACAGAGCTCAAGCATTTGAAGAATATCTCATTGTATAACAACGGCTTCTCTGGAGTCATACCTCGATCTTTGGGATTAAATAGCAGCTTAGTGCAGGTAGAATTTACAAATAATTCATTCACTGGTAACATCCCACCAAATCTTTGTTACGGAAAGCAACTACGTGTGTTGAATTTGGGCCTTAACAAATTTCAAGGCAGCATAGCTCCTGATGTAGGAAGGTGTACGACTCTTAGAAGGTTGATCCTCAGAGAAAATAATCTTAAAGGCCCACTTCCTAGCTTTGAAAGGAATCCATATCTCTATTTCATGAATATCAGTGCAAACAATATCAGTGGCAATATCCCGTCGAGCTTGGGAAAATGCACGAGTCTCACTGATTTACTATTGTCTAATAACAACTTTGGGGGGCGTATACCGTCAGAGTTAGGAAACCTTGTGAAGCTCAGAACTCTGGATCTTTCTCACAACAATTTAGAAGGATCTTTACCGCCGCAACTATCAAATTGTATCAACATGGACAGTTTTGATGTGGGATTCAATTTCTTGAATGGTTCTTTCCCATCAAGCTTGAGGAGCTGGACAGCGCTAACCACATTAGTTCTAAGGGAGAATAGTTTCAGTGGGGGCATCCCGGATTTCTTGTCAGAATTTAAGAAGCTTCGAAGCCTAGAACTTGGTGGAAACAAATTTGGAGGCGAAATTCCTACGTCAATTGGGGCATTGCAAAATCTGATGTTTGGCTTGAATTTGAGTGCCAATGGGCTGATTGGTGGAATTCCTTCCGCAATCGGTGGATTGAAAAGTCTGCTGAGTCTGGACTTATCTCGAAACAATTTGACCGGAAGCATAAAGGTTCTCGCTGACCTTTCTTCATCATTACTTGAACTCAATGTTTCATACAATTCCTTTCAGGGTGTTGTGCCTGAGGAACTGATTAAATTGAGTACTTTTGCTTCATCATTTTTGGGCAATCCTGGCCTATGTATCAGATGCTCCTCATCAAATGGCTCAATTTGTAATGCAAGCAGCTATCTAAAGCCATGTGACGATACATCAACTACACGGAAAGGTTTGAGTAAGGTTAAAATTGCAATGATAGCACTCGGATCCTCAGTATTTTTTGTTTTTCTGCTAGTGGGAGTACTTTATATGCTCATCTGTACTAGGAAATCTAAGAAGGAAGTCCAGATCTCTGCCAAAGAAGGTACTTCCTCACTTCTTAACAAAGTGATGGAAGCTACTGCAAACTTGAGTGATCAGTATATTATTGGTAGAGGAGCCCATGGAGTTGTTTATAAAGCTCCAGTAGATCCAGCCAGAGTTTATGCTGTAAAGAAGTTTGCGTTTTGTGGGAATAAAGGCAAGAGTTTAAGCATGGTTAGGGAAATTCAAACCCTTGGAAAGATTAGGCATCGAAATCTAGTCAAGTTGGAAGACTTTTGGTTGAAGAAGGACTTTGGTCTGATCTTGTACACATACATGCCAAATGGAAGCCTTCATGATGTCTTGCACGAAAAGATTCCGCCGCCATCCTTAGAGTGGAGTGTCCGATATAAGATAGCTATTGGAATTGCTCATGGATTGGCTTATCTCCATAATGACTGTGATCCTCCCATAGTGCACCGCGACATCAAACCAAGAAATATACTTTTAGATTCTGATATGGAGCCTCACATTGCTGATTTTGGTATTGCCAAGCTTTTAAATCAATCTTCCTCTTCAACATCTATATCTATTCCTGGCACAATAGGGTATATTGCACCAGGTAACTATATATTTTTCAGTTCTACACTTACTGTGATTATTTCATTCTTCTATTTTTCGTAGTCTCTTATGTATTAACATGTTATGTTGGCATATGACAGAGAATGCATATACAACAGCAAATAACCGGGAATCTGATGTATACAGTTATGGGGTTGTTCTACTTGAGTTGATAACCAGAAAGAAGGCTGTAGATCCATCATTTATGGAGGGAAATGATATAGTGGGTTGGGTCCGAACTCTGTATGGAGAATCAGAATATATTAATGAAATTGTTGATTCAAGCCTTCAAAATGAGTTTTTGGATTCAAGTGTACTTGAACAAGTTAACAAGGTGCTTTTGGTGGCTTTGAGATGCACTGAGAAGGATCTACACATGAGACCCACGATGAGAGATGTTATCAAGCAATTAGAAAATGCTAATCCCAGGATATCAAGCAAAAAATATTAAATTGGTTTTCCTTTTTTTTTTTCTTTACTTCCCCCTCATTATCTTGAATCTAAATGTAACATTAGACTTCAGGTGGGAAAATAGGCTTTTAGCCATCCATTAGTGTGGACACTAGACACATTCCTATGAATAATGTAAATATTTTTGTGAAAGCAAGTTTTTCTTTCAGTATGGTTGATTTTTGTATCATTGGCAGTAGTGGTTGTTGAAGAATTTATTTTCATATTATGTATCTGTTCTTTTATATTAAAGCAAATCACTGACGTAGAAATGTGCTAATCTCAGCAAATTTAGAATGAGTGTCTGAAACCAAACAAAGGGTGCCTATATTGTCTCATATTTGCAGGTGAAGTTATCAATTTTAATGATCATGTGCTGTTTAATGTGACGAATTACAATGTACTCTTCTAATTATAGCTTTGGACATTTGGACTGGTGATATATATCTGTTATCATCACTTACATGACATCTCCATATGTATTGAAATTAACTGTATTCTATGCCTTCAGTTTGTCATAAATTGTCAACACTACAGGAAAACCAAGTAATAAGTGAGCAGATGGTTGGTGGTGTCTGAGTTTTGTAATAATGTTCAAGCCACTGTGATAAGTTCTGTATATCAAGTTGTCTATAGTTAATATACCTTATTCTGTGTAGTTCTGCACTGTTTTCATTTATTTTTTTGTTTTAGAAAGAAAATGATAGATTTTCGGTGGGGTGTGGGAATTGGAGGGTCCCACTTCAATTGGCTAGTCACTGGTGGATGTGGATGAAATTTGAGAAAGGGTTCTATAATGGGCTGTACTTGACGCAGTATGTAGGTGTAAAGAAGATAGAAGTTTGTAATACAGACCAAGCAATGCATGCTTATTCTTTCATATTTTTTGAACCAGTAGTTTATTCCATATTTTGAACAAGTAGTTTGTTCATAAGAGTATTATGCAAT
The DNA here is from genome assembly GCA_003254925.1 of Chamaecrista fasciculata. Classification (NCBI taxonomy): domain Eukaryota; kingdom Viridiplantae; phylum Streptophyta; class Magnoliopsida; order Fabales; family Fabaceae; genus Chamaecrista; species Chamaecrista fasciculata. Next base: position 66,106 of record QANZ01052132.1, on the reverse strand, counting down.
ATTGCTTACTTATATATAAAGTTTCTCCAATTTAATGCATCTCTGTCCAAAAAACATTCCTTAGTTATCGAAGTCATAAATTTTTATTCTTGTTTTATCCTCTGCTGCAGACATTGAATTCTTATTTGGGCAATTCATCAAGAAACATGAACATGAAGAATCATCATTCCAGCGCATAGGAGTGCTTGAGTAAATGCTCATTCCATCTTCTGTTCTGAATATTTTTCTTATTTAGTTTAATACTGTATGATTGAATTGAATTCAGCAGTGTTTTTGAACTGCTCAGTTTTAATTGACACTCAGCCTAAAGATAGTGAAAATAAATACTGATGAAAGTTCTATTTTACAAGTGGTTGTTTTTCACTTGTTATTGTTGTAACTTTATACTTGATGTTAAATTTTGTCACATTTCAGACGCTATGCCGCAGAGATTGTCAATGTTTTTTTGGAATACCTCCACTGTTTAGGTAATCTATTCAATAAGTCCACATTCAGTATTAAGGGCATAGGTCTAATTTCTATCAACTTCTTTGGTGGCATTCAAATGGAATACATGTGGAGGTATTGACAAAAATTCAAGCTGGGCTTCTATACTATCAAGATTGGTCCAATTCAATATATATATAAGCATTCCAATTTTACATTCATTCCACTGGCTAGTAATTATATATCTATATATATTCAATAAGTTAATTAACTAGTTAATTTAGTGGCCTCTCTGAAATATATGGTTTTAGCTCTGACATTAAAATGTGACAAAGTACTTGTCAATTATATCTTTCTTATTTAATGTAGTACTGATTTTGAGTTCTTTTCAACTAACAACATGTATATATATATATACCTGAAACATAGATGGTTCCGCTCTCCACCTTTCATTAACAAGTCATTATTTCATTAAACTCCTTTGTTGAACCTGTTCAGTAAAGGCTAAAAATCTGACTTCTTCTTCATCATCATTCTTGGGCATTAATTCTGGTCTCTGTCCATTGTTCAGCTCAAGGCCAGATGTAAGATTTCCTAAAGCAACTTCACTTATCAGTTTCCATGTTTTTGTATTTTCTTGTGGAAAGATTGCATATATATATATATATACTATAGTGTTAATCTGTCAGGTTGATGAATACAGTTATGGTGTAGTTTTAATCGAGCTAATAATCAGAAAGAAAGCATTAGACTCTTCAAAGCTACTCTAGTATGGAGGGAAGCATGGGAAATTGAAGAGATTGTTATTTCAAAATACAAGAAACTGGAATTTTAGTGGCTGCTTTTCGGTGGCGAAATAAATCTGCACTTTTGAGACTCAATTTTACATGGTTTGTTGATGGTTACAACTGGATGGAGAAAGCAATTGTTAAAAGCAACTTGTAACTCTAAATTTATTGTATAAACAAGGGAGATATGATCAGATATTCTATAGTTTAGGACCAATTTGAAAAATTATAGAAACATATAAGATTAATCTAAAATAAAAAAAATATTTAAGACCAATTTAAAATTTAAACCATACACCTGAGATCAATTTAAGGTTTTGACCCTTAAAGTTTAAACTCAAACCTTAATATGAGAAATTTACTACAAGGTAATGTTTAATTAATTTATGTTACGCCTGTCAAAAATAGACCCAAATCATTAGTAATCACTCTAACTGCATTTTGATTTAAGGTTAAAGGGTTATTTTCGTCCTAAATATATGTCTTAATGTTCATTTTGGTTCATTATGTTTCAAAATGTTCAAATTGGTCCTACATGTTTGCAAAATGTTTCATTTTGGTCCCAAACTATTGAATATGGTTTGTTTCAAATTTAAAAATGACGAGTTTAGAGCTACGTATTGTTTTCGAAGAGAACTTTCTCTATCTAGCTGGAGCCGTCAGCAAAGGAGGTCAAATCGGTCCTAAAAGTAGATCGCTCGTTTTATGGTCAAACAAGCAAAGTTGATCATTTTTTCTCGTTTCAAATTTGAATGCAACGAGTTTAGAATTATCAATTCCTCTTAACAAGTGACTTGAAATGAGAGACGAGAAAAATATAACCAATTAAGTTCAATAATTTAGGACCAAAATGAAATATTTTACCAATATTTATGACCAAAATAAATTATTTTACCAACATTTTGTACTTCTTCACCGTTTTTATATATATATAAAAAAAAGAATATTTCAAAATTTGAGTTGTGGCATGGTCAATATGCCAAAACGCTGCGTTCCGTATTCTCCCTTCAATTTTCTTCTGTGCTCCTAGCATTTGTCGCTGACGCTAGGTTTCTTGACTTCTACTCCATCGCTCTTCTTCTTCTTCATTCCTATGAATAATGTAAATATTTTGTGAAAGCAAGTTCTTCTTTCAGTATGGTTGATTTTTGTATCATTAGCAGCTAGTCAAGATTTACGCCTTTAATTTCTGTATTGGTTATTGAAGATTTGATTTTCTCATTATGTATCTGTTCTTTTATATTAAAACAAATCACTGGCATATACATGTGCTAATCTCAGGAAATTTAGAATGAGAGTGGCTGAGATTAGCACATGTAGGTTGATGAATACAGTTGTGGGGTAGCTTGAAGTCTTGAACTACTACGTTTGTGTCTACAGATTCCCTGGCAAAACTTGAATCAACAAAATAACAATATCTTCAATTTCTCTTGTTTCCCTTTATACAGATTTAAGCCAAGATATTGAAGATATTGAAGATATTGCAAGTCCGTAATCTGTATAAAGGGAAACAAGAGAAATTGAAGATATTGTTATTTTGTTGATTCAAGTTTTGCCAGGGAATCTGTAGACACAAACGTAGTAGTTCAAGACTTCAAGCTATCAAAGTGACATTCGTGGCTTTGATATATACAAACACAGATACTGGAAAGAGACTCAAAATGACATATGTAATCAAAATGTATGAAGTAGTGTTGTGAATATCCCTGAAGTCATATCGAAAACTGAAAACAAAAACATTAAATTGTAATCCGTATACTTTAAGTCCGTAACAACCTGCGACTCCAAGAGTATGTAGATGAAAATGAGCCTTCAAGTCATTGATGCTAACCTAAACTTTGACTCACTGAGCTTACTCTTGTTCCTGTTCTATCTGGATTTCAGGCCTTTCCTGCATGCCCCAACAATAACATAATTTGTAATCATTTTTTAAAAAAATAATAAGATTAACCAAACTAAATCAATAGATAATGTTTTGGTCAGTTTGATCTGAACTATTTATAAATTTAAAAGGAAAATGACAATAGATAAAAAATAATAATATTTTTATTAGATATAATCATATGATAAATAAAAATAAAAAATAAAGGCCAAAGTGCACTTTTGGTCTCATAACTTTGGCTAAGGTCTCAATTTGGTCTCATAACTTTTTTTGTTGCCCTTTCGGTCCCTTATCTTTTGCTCAAAGTATAAATTTGGTTTCATACCTTTTGCTAAGTTCCCAATTTGGTCCTTATCTTTTATTGTTGCACTTTTGGCCCCATATCTTTGTAAAAAGTCCCAATTTGGTCTTATATCTTTTGGTTAGGTTACAAAATTGGTCTCATATCTTTACAAAATGATCAATCGTTAATTGATCTTTTACAAAGATATGAACCACTTCTGCATATAACTCAAAGAAATAGGATCGGTTTTGTAATATACCGAAAAATATGAGACCAAATTGGGACTTGACCTAAAGATATGAGATAAAAAATGCAACAAAAAAAATATATAAGACCAAATTGGGAACTTAAGAAAAGATATGGGACCAAATTTGATCTTTAGCCTAAAACAAATAAAAGTATAAAGGGATTAGTTGGAATTAAGAAGTCATTCAATTTTAATGAAATCGAAATGTTGAAAATCGTTCTTGCAACGCATTGTTCTCTGCCGCCATCGGATGCTAAGCTAATTGTCTATCAAATTCAAATCTCTTGTGATCGTTGTTCTTCATCAGTCAAAGAGTGAATCAGTGAAATGATCTGTTTCAACTCTAAATATCGTTTTAAGAGTTGAATCGGATTGGACAAATGCTTTTTCCTTTCCCTCTTTTTTCTTTTGGATTGCATTTTTCTCCGTCCATTCTTCTTCTTTTTTTTTCTTTTTTTATTTTCTTTTAATTTTTTCTTTCGTCCTTGTTTTTCTTTTGTATAATTTTTTTCCTTTTTCTTTTTTTTTCTCTAATTTGTTTTCATGTAAGTTTTTTTTATTTAAATAAATTAATTTCTTCATACAAAAAAAAATCAAATAAGCAAAAATGTTTGAAGCAAATTAAAATTGGATCCAGATTTTTCGTGACTAAAATTAATGACATCAATTTAACCAACCCGATTTTTTTTTTTGTGACTTTTTAGGATCAAACTATATTTTCTATTCGTAAAAAAATGGTTTTTTTTTTCTGCATTATAGGATTAAGTTTAAGATACGTTTTCCTAGAGTATTTTTTTTATTATTTTTTCTTTGCTCAACCTATCACTTAACTTTGTCTTCAAATTCCTCACAAATAAAAAGATATCTCCAAATGTATTTACTATGTTGTAAGCTATTTCTTATTGATAAAATATTCTTGTCGGAGATATTTTTCTTTATTGTGAAAATATACATATAGACTATGTAATTATATCTCTGTAAGGGAGTTGGCCAAAAAAATATCTCTCTAAGGGAGGAAAAACGGAATATAATATTATATTTTATTGGATTAAAACTTAAAAGGGTTACTCATTCATGTTCATTAGTGTGGTTTAATGCTTCTCAATAATATATTACAAAAGTAACATTTAATATAACTTTTAAATATGCAAACACGGTAAATTATCATATTAACAGTTATCATACTTAATTTTTTTTTTAAAAAAAAAAAGAAAAAAAAATAGCATGTAAAATAAACTTGGAGTTCTCCATGATTTGTTATGGAGAAGACGAGCTCTATTTTTTCTCTCTTATTAAAAAAAAAAGTTTGTTTTGGGAACGGGACAAGTTCGTATTTGGAGGTTCAGAGCAAAACAAGAGAAACATAGCAAAATAATAAGTTTAAAGTTAGTAATAATAAAATTATATAAATAATAGAAATAGTCACTGGAGCTTCTTGACAGGGGGAAGTAAAGCACTCCAAGTAAGGACTTGGCAAGACAAGAAGACTTAAGACTTAAGTAAATTGAACTATATTCTAGAGAGCTCAAAGGGCAGGTTGGAATTCTCTAGGCGTACTTTCTGGTGGTCTGTCTGTTCTTCTCCCTTTCTCTGAGAAATGAGGGGGTATTTATAGGGAGAGTTAGGTGAGTGGTTATTACAGTCATGATGGCCACTTATGAGGGGGTTACTAATAGTCATGATGACCATTCATCGATGGGGTCATGATGACCATTTATAGGGAGGTTACTAATAGTCATGATGGTCATTTATAAGGTGATTAGTGAGCATAAAATATTGATGAGCGTGAAACAAGAGGGGAATGTGAAGTGAATATATCTGGCAAGTAGGGGAGGGGGAGTATGATCTCAATAGAATACTAATCCATTTACTAAAAACCAAGCCATTCCCTATGACTATTCCCAGGGGAAGAAGGGAGGAGGGGCCTCCCTTCCTTCACAACACTCCTAACCTTGTCCAAATAAAGATGTTGTGGATGTCACTTAGCTTCCTCATCAAAGTCCTTTGCCTCTTGGGTATCATATATAAATTAATTAATTAATTATTAAATAAAATAACAGCCATGTAAGAACATTAGGCCCCCTGCACATGTATATGGAAAAGCTCTCAGCTCATGTACATGTGCATTAGGAATATGACTTACGTATCTTGTTACACTTTCCTTAACCTTGTTATCTTCAAGGCAAAGTGTGAAAGGGTCTTATATATTAAGATGTCTCATCCTCTTTAACCTTCTCTTTAAGGCAGGATATAAGTACTTAGTGTCATAAAGGCTTTGACATGAGATACTTCATATCAACTATAAAAAAATTCCTTAAATCACTCATTGTCAAGAATATTGGCATTAAGGTTAGTTGACATTAACCTTTGCACAGTATGACATTAACCTTTGAGTTGTTAGATTGGTTGTAGAAAGTTAATTGGGTATAATTCTAGTATGCTATAGACTATAGTATTCCTACTTCTCACCCTTTTGAAAATGAATTTAACTAAACAAATTATTAATTATTTTATTATGAAAAAAATAAAAGTTATTTGTTACAGGACTCCTAAAACAGTGAAGGCAAATAGTGCACCCTTGGTAGTGGGTTTGACATTAAGGTTATTTGAAAAAAAGTTATTATGAAAAAAATAAAAGTTATTTGACATTAAGGTTGTGGGTTTGTTCATTAAGTTTTGTTAGTTTTTTGTCCACATTTCCAATTATTGGTAATTTGGTATGCTTTACTTATTGTGTAGTGCAGATACAGACAACTCAAAGCTCATTTAGTTTATTATGTCAACCTGTGAAATGAGCATGGCTTGTCTATGTAGTGGGCAATGCAAGACACATTGACCCATATAAGGATTAGTTTGTATTAAGGTTGATCATAGGTCAGCCTGAAATTGACCTCTTCTAATCCGTTTAGGATTTTGTTTTTTCTTTTCTCTTTTGGTTGGGGAAGTTTCTTTGACTTTGTGTTGTTTTGTATTTTTTCCTGTTCTCATCAATAAACCCTTGTTTTCTTTTCAATTTTTTTTAAATTTAATGTAATTTAACTTAAATTAATTTGTTTGGTTTACATCTTGAAATGATATAATTTAATTAGTTGGCATTTTTTTTAATAATTTTATTCTTTTTGATATCGCATCTCAGAAATGATATTATTAGGTCTGTACTATATCAGAGGAACTATCAAAGATTGAATTCCTAATTTTGTTGGGATTGAAAACTATAGAGAAGTTGATCTTTTCAAAAAGTAGAAGTAATTATTACTTTAAATAACCCTCAAAACGAGCCTAATTAAAATAACGAAAATTCAATTAAACAGTTAAATTGAGTTTTCAGTTTTCCAAGTTTTCCAAACACAATGTTGATATTTTGTTTATTACTAGTAAGCTTTTCTTCATGTTGATAAATGAACTTGTCTTCTAATTTGGGTGTATCGAAGTAATGTGTTCAATGACATATTGTTTAGTGGAATTGGGTTATTGGGTGCGAATTTGAATTTGATAAAGCAGGGGATTGCTAATGGAGGAAATGTACGCATACTCTAGGATGTTTAAGCTAGATAAATATCAACTCCAAAAAGTTAACAATAGAAATGATGATGTTGGCTTATGTTAAGTTGAAAAAGAATACGATGATATTGGCTTATGTTAGGTTTTAAAAGAATACTAGTATAAAAACATTCTTACAGTGCTTGTTTCGGGAACGGGATGAGTTCGTGTTTGGAGGTCTAGAGCAAAACAAGAGAAATATAGCAAAATAATAAGATTAAAGTCAGCAATAATAAAATTATGTAAATAATAGAAATAGTCACTGGGGGCTTCTTGACAGGGGGAAGTAAAGCACTCCAAGTAAGGACTTGGCAAGATAAGAGGACTTAAGACTTAAGTAAATTGAACTATATTCTAGGGAGTTCAGAGGGCAGGTTGGAGTTCTCTAGGCGTACTTTCTGGTGGTCTGTCTGTTCTTCTCCCTTTCTCTGAGAAATGAGGGGGTATTTATAGGGAGAGTTAGATGAGTGGTTATTACGGTCATGATGACCACTTATGAGGGGGGGTTACTAATAGTCATGATGGCCATTCATGGATGGGTTACTGATGGTCATGATGACCATTTATAGGGAGGTTACTAATAGTAATGATGGTCATTTATAAGGTGATTAGTGAGCATAAAATATTGATGAGCGTGAAACAAGATGGGAAGGTGAAGTGAATAGATCTGGCAAGTAGGGAAGGGGGAGTAGGATCTCAATAGAATACTAATCCATTTACTAAAAACCAAGCCACTCCCTATGACTATTCCCAGGGGAAGGAGGGAGGAGGGGACTCCCTTCCTTCACAACACTCCTAACCTTGTCCAAATAAGGATATTGTGGATGTCACTTCGCTTCCTCATCAAAGTCATTTGCGTCTTGGGTATCATATATAAATTAATTAATTAATTAATTAATTAATAAATAAAATAACAGCCATGTAGGAACATTAGGCCCCCTGCACATGTATATGGAAAAGCTCTCAGCTCATGTACATGTGCATTAGGAATATGACTTACGTATCTTGTGTTGGGAATCCTAGGCGCCAAAACGCAGCAGAACAAAATAAAAAAAACTTTAAAGCGCCTAGTCCTAGAATTCCCGAACGGATCCGCTAGCAGAATTTAAAACTTTTAGATAGTGGTATACCTCACGAGTTTCAATCGGCTGGTTGTACAAGGCGTGTGCAAGGAGTCCACTCTCAGCTTTCTTCCTCTGCCTTCCGTTCTTTTCTCCAAAAGAATCAGGGACCAATCTACAGTGTATGAACTCAAGAACTCCTTCTTGATTCAGCAACAAGGTGGCGCAATAGAGAAGCACCCACAAGAACACCTTGTTGAAATTCTCTATTCTCACAAACCCTAGTTTTGGAGCCAAGTGGATTCTTACTAACTCTTAGGAAAAATCGACTTTCTCTCTCTAGGTGCAAAGTGGCGATTTTCACTCTCTCTCTACAAGGAGGAAGAAAATCACAAAGTGAGCTAGGGTTAAGTGTGTGGGGCAAGTCGACTTGCTCCCTACTTATAGACATAATATTTGGTGATTTTAATATTCCTAAAATCATGATATTCTGATAATATTATAATTTTAGGACTTGAATTTATAATTAAAATATTACCTTAATATTTCAATTTAAATTCAAAATGCAATCTCTGAGAATCAAATGGAAGATCAAATCTTCCCATGGGACCCACTAAGCAATGCGCCATCCTCCCTTGTTTTATCTTGGAATTTTATAAATAAAAAACATTCCTATTAATTAGGAAGTCATGATTCTCCAAAGATACTGAGTGGAGATCTCACCAAATCTATTTGAATCAAATCTTTTGATATCTCCATCAAATCTTTTGAATTCAAACTTATTATTTAAATTAATAAAACAATTTTACTAATCTAAAATCAAACCAAGAGGCGCCACCCTCAAACTAATATTGGGGAATTTTATAAATCAATAATTTCCTAACTTTTAGGAACCTTATCTGATTTAATTTCCCTAATATTTTAATTGCAAATAATTAATCCCTATTAATCATTTAACAATTATTATATTTAAACTTGTCCCACAAATTTAAATATTTCACAACTGTAGATTAATTAAGACAAGACTTAATGTCCCAGACAAGACTTAATGACCCAGCAGGCCCCACGTGAAGTTGGCAGCAAGTCATCTCCATGACCTACAAGTCGTGAGCGGACTCTAGCAAGCCATCACGACTACCCAACACACGTGAGTTATCGTTTTTACCAAAACCGACTTAACCTTAGTACCACCTTGTCATAGACCCTATTGTCCAACGATATCTTGGTCATGGATTAGGCACAGGAAATTCATCCATAATCCAAACCACAACTTTCTCGATTTCTTGGGTAAGTCCCAATTTTCTGAGTGGCCACTCTTTTCCCTAGACAGACTCATCGAGGGCGCCAGTTAGATATCTCTCATCTAATGAGGGACAAAATCACATCTTGGCCAATCCACATTCCTCAGCACGGCAATCAACCAAACCCGTACTTAGCCCTTATGGCTACCCTGTTACGGGCAACGTTAGACTAAGCCAAAGTCTGACAACTGCAACGCCGGAATAATGACGATCTCAGGTCTAAGGCATCGCGACAGGTGTACAGGAGAGGCAAGCTGATGACTAAACCCATGCAGGACTCTCCGGGTCAGTCCAGCAACTCGTAACCCCTTACGTAATTGCACCATGACTCTCGTCCCAGCATCTAGTGCATGCATCTCTATGCACCGAGGTCATGCTGGTCTTAGTTCATTTTCGTTCCCACGAAAACAATCGACCAGGGACAAATTTAGATTAATTATCTCATAATTAATCACGGACGCTATCATAGTAAACATGCTAATTATGATAACTGAATAATTGATCTCTATAAATTAATCCAAATGTTCATAACATTTCACATAAAATGATTGGCCCTAGGGCACAATCTCCAACATCTTGTCACACTTTCCTTAACCTTGTTTTCTTCAAGGCAAAGTGTGAAAGGGTCTTATATATTAAGATGTCTCATCCTCTTTAACCTTCTCTTTAAGGCAGGATATAAGTACTTAGTGTCATAGAGGCTTTGACATGAGATACTTCATATCAATACCATATTGACTAAGGTAATGGAGATTATCCCCACCGCACTCTCCTTTATTGGGGAGAGTGAGACATTGTAATTACTGTCTGAGGGACAGATCCACTTGGCACCCTAAAGCTCTTTGCTCAGCATGGAGCATCTTAGTTTACTGTCCGAGGGACGGACTAACTTGGCACCCTGAAGCTCTTTGCTCAGCAGGGAGTATCTTAGTTTACTGTCTGAGGGACGGATTCACTTGGCACCCTAAAGCTCTTTGCTCAGCAGGGACTATCTTAGTTTACTGCCCGAGGGACGAATTCATTGAGGCCCTGAAGCTCTTTGGTCAGCAGGGGTATCTTAATTTACTGTCTGAGAGACGGATTCAGCTAATATATATATATTGTAAGAATTCTTTATTCTTGATCTTATTGAGATTATTTTAACCATAAAGATTTAGATCATAGGCCCCCAAGTAAATGCTAAGTACTCTTTTCTAATACAAAGACATAAATGTCGAGGCCTTCCTTACACAAGAAACTCATGGATACTACTTAATACTCATGCTTGTCATACCATTATTTTATTTAAACTAGTTAAACTTATTGTAATAAAGAAAGGCTAAAAACTATTCAAGATTGCGTATGCCATGCTTCAACATTCACATCCCCATAAATCTCTCTTACTGCAACGCCATCTCATACTACAAGAGAAGGGCGTCAAATATATATCACAAAATGAAATCAAAGTTTTCATATGAAGATTGACAATAAGACTCATCAAGGGCGCTAATTAATTAAAATCAAAATCTAATAAAATCTCTTAACCCTCACTTTTATGATCAACGAAAATTAAGCGTCATAAATTTTTTATGATTAACAAATATTAAGTATCCTTTAATATTGCCATTCACAACGAAACCTAAAAAAAGAAACTTATGGAGAAAAAAAGAAATAAAGCTACCTCAAATTTATATGTATATATCAATATCTCTACTCATGATCATGATTCCCAAAAGAATAAGGAAACTTATGAAAAAGGAAATAAAGTCATTCAACTATACTAAATATATATGAACCTAATGCAATCTTAACCAATTTTTTTTAAAACTCACGCCATGTTTTCTCTCATATGGCGTCCTCCTTAAAAAAACATAGAATGTGAAGATATATATACATGCTTAAAACTCAGAAGGCATCAGACTTGGGGTTTTTACAAAGAAAGCTATACCTTGGAGCAACACATGTTCAAGACCTTTTCTTCATAGCACATGATATAGTAACCTTTCTTCTTCCTTCCTTTTTATTATTTACCTCATGGATGAGGGTTTGGTTTTAAGACTCTAGTTCCTTTTTTTTTTTCTTTANAATATATATATATATATATTCATACGCCTATGAAATTTTTCTTTCAAGCAAACGCCCCTAACTTTAGAGCAAAAGATACCTACAAGGCACATCTTCATTTTCACGTCTTGAAGGAGAATTACTCTTAATTTGTAGCCTCACGTCAAGGTTTGTTTATAAGATCACTCTAGTTCCTTTTTTGTTTTATATCTTATTGAAACATAAAATTCATACTACTCTTTGTTTCCGCTTTTTTTAGTTGTTAGAAGATATTGACAAAGCCTTATCCTTGGGTTGAGTCTTTTGTCAACCTTTGCTCCTCTTTCCTTCAACAAAACAGAAAATAGAACTCCACAAAAGTCAATCATGTGTTAGGCATGTACTCTTGAACAAATTTATAAATATATTCTTTTTTTTGTTACATGAATGTATAAATATATATTCTTTCTTATAACTTTGAACTGAATGCAAAATAACGGAATTTTCCTTTCTTTTCCTTGCATGTTCTTGAAACATCAAGAGTATGGTATTGTTGGCACAAAACTTGATGTTCTTGCATGTCCTTGTCTTTTTTTCTTCAAGTTTATGAGTTGACAACAACTATTGTGTCTATTACAAACATAATTAATTTCTTTTCTATGTAAATATATATACATATATACTCATGAAATTTTCAATATAATTAAAATTGACTTGCATGATAGGACCAAAACTATTTTAATCTAGTGCTATAATTGAGATGGAGACATGCTAAAATATAGGAAAAGATTGATTAGAGAATTAATGCTCAATAATAATAATAATTTCATGCATAATTATATGGATATAATAAATCTCAATATAAATAGGGTAACTTTGGCAAGTTTAACTGTCAAAAATAATCATGACAAATATGGTAATCTAATAAATTAAGAAATTCACAAGTATGCATCAAATCAAGATCTTATTTAAATTTGCTTCAAATTTGAATTTTACCTAAATAAGAGGTAAATAACTAATTGATAAAATAAATCAATGATTTAACTCATAAAATCTCATCATCATCTTATATAATGATAAAAAACTCAAACTAATATATAATAATGAATATACTTTACGCAGGTTGAGTTCTTCTAAAAATTAATTTGGCTTATGCTTATGCTTTTGCCTCTTCAAACTCTAGCTTACCCCTACATGTCTTATGTACCATTTAGAAAATGTACACACTATAGATATATACTAAATTAACTTAGCATTCCCTGCCTGGACTTTGGTGCATGCTCCATGCCGCCTCAACTAGTGTTGTCAGTATCATCTCTGCCCATTCCAGAGCTTACAAAAACCTCTGAGCCAATCATAGTAGATCAACGAGGAGAAACTACAATTGAAAGTAACAAAAAAAAAATTAAAAGAGTTATGTATAAAAAAAAAGACAATAATTTCAAGATAAGAGTTGGAAGAAGAAGAAAGAACCCTTTATAGAAGAATTTGTAGAGTCATCAAAATCTTTGTAAGTGAAGATATTTCCTTATGTTCTTTAAGGCAGATATTCGTAGGTCAATCCCTTCGATCATGGATGGATTGAAACCTTCGCAGAGGAAGATTCTCTTCTGCTCATTTGAAAAAAAATATGTCCCGAGAAAATTTTCCCAAAGATAGGATGGGAGTGGAAGAGTTTAGTGGTCTTGTGTCTAATCGCACATCTTATCACCACGGGATTGAGAACCTCGCTAATGCTTCCATTAATATGGCACAGGATTTTGTGGGTAGTAATAACATCAATCTTCTTCTACCAAAGAGTGATTTTGGTTCCCATTATGAGGGTCCCACTGATTTGAGTGGTAAATACTTATCTGTTGTACCGAGCCCTATTATTGAGCTTCTCTTCCCAGAGGATGATGATAAGCTTCTTAATTATCTAAATGAGGATGTGATATATGTTGAACCAAACTGGTACCTGCCAGTTATTCCTATGGTTCTTGTCAATGGTTGTGAAGGAATTACCACAGGATGGAGTACCTTTGTTCCTAATTATAATTCAAAAGATATTATTGAAAATATTAAGCTCTTGTTGGATGGTAAGAAAGTAAAGCCTATGGTTCCATGGTACGATGAATTTACTGGAAGCATAACGAAAAGTGCCAAAATAGGTGGCTATGTAATCAAGGGTAAGATAGAGAGGAAAAAGGATCAAACACTCAAGATTACAGAGATACCTGTTCGAAGAAGGAAAAATCGCAACTATAAGAAATTCCTTAAATCACTCATTGTCAAGAATATTGGCATTAAGGTTAGTTGACATTAACCTTGACACAGTATGACATTAACCTTTGAGTTGTTAGATTGGTTGTAGAAAGTTAATTGGGTATAATTAATCTAGTATGCTATAGACTATAGTATTCCTACTTCTCATCTTTTGAAAATGAATTTAACTGAACAAATTATTAATTATTTTATTATGAAAAAAATAAAAGTTATTTGTTACAGGACTCCTAAAACAGTGAAGGAAAATAGTGCACCCTTGGAATCAGGCATGATATTTTAGGTTGTGGGTTTGTTCATTAAGTTTTGTTAGTTTTTTGTCCACATTTTCAATTATTGGTAATTTGGTATATGCTTTACTTATTGTGTAGTGCAGATACAGACAACTCAAAGCTCATTTAGTTTATTATGTCAACCTGTGAAATGAGCATGGCTTGTCTATGTAGTGGGCAATGCAAGACACATTGACCCATATAACGATTAGTTTGTATTAAGGTTGATCATAGGTCAGCCTGAAATTGACCTCTTCTAGTCCGTTTAGGATTTTGTTTTTTCTTTTCTCTTTTGGTTGGGGAAGTTCCTTTGATTTTGTGTTGTTTTGTATTTTTTCCTCTTCTCATCAATAAACCCTTGTTTTCTTTTCAATTTCTTTTTTTAAATTTAATGTAATTTAACTTAAATTAGTTTGTTTGGTTTACATCTTGAAATGATATAATTTAATTAGTTGGCATTTTTTTTAATAATTTTATTCTTTTTGATATTGCATCTAAGAAATGATATTATTAGGTATGTACTATATCAGAGGAACTATCAAAGATTGAATCCTAATTTGGTTGGGATTGAAAACTATAGAGAAGTTGATCTTTTCAAAAAGTAGAAGTAATTATTACTTTAAATAACCCTCAAAACGAGCCTAATTAAAATAACGAAAATTCAGTTAAACAGTTAAATTGAGTTTTCAGTTTTCCAAACACAATGTTGATATTTCGTTTATTACTGGTAAGCTTTTCTTCATGGTGATAAATGAACTTGTCTTCTAATTTGGGTGTATCGAAGTAATGTGTTCAATGACATATTGTTTAGTGGAATTGGGTTATTTGGTGCGAATTTGAATTTGATAAAGCAAGGGATTGCTAATGGAGGAAATGTACGCATACTCTAGGATGTTTAAGCTAGATAAATATTAACTCCAAAAAGTTAACAATAGAAATGATGATATTGGCTTATGTTAAGTTGAAAAAGAATACGATGATGTTGGCTTATGTTAGGTTTTAAAAGAATACTAGTATAAAAACATTCTTACAGTGCTTGTATAATGTATTATGAAGGAAGCATATCAGAAGTAAAAATAGTTGAAGAGTAACCTAAAAAGTTGTTGTAGGGGTGGTATTAATTTCTAGTGAATTGGTTTTGTAAAAGTTGGATTTAGTTTTGAAGAAGTCTTTCTCTTCTTTGTTTTGTTGATGCTACATAAAAATAGCTTGGAAATTCAAGACTCCTATGCTATGGCGTTTTCTAACTTCAGATGAAAAGGCTTTGACTGGCCAGTAACATGACTAATTACATAAATAGCCATTTTCCAGCCTCTTGTTTATGCTCACGTCATTGTCCGTGGCTTTTTCTATTTTCTTATATCTTTCTCCCAATAACTTTGTACATAGGCATTCCTTAATTATATTCATGTGGATACGTTTTTTTTTTTTTTGCAGGATACCATAAACAATTGTCCTTCTGGAAAAATCGATATAGCAGTTAACTTGAAACCAAACAAGTCTTTTTGGAAAGACAGGTCTATTGACCTTGAGAAGATGTTTGCTCTAACCAGTATTGTGAGCACAACAAACATGCATCTCATTGATGCAGAAGGGAAGGTCAAGAAATTTGCCAAACCAGAAAATAGTATAAAACCTTCACAAAATGAAATTATTTGGGATAATGTTGCATTTTTTGGTTCTCAGTTTTTTAATCCTTATTTTATTATTTATGAAGTTTTAGAAGAATTCTTTCGAGAAAGGCTGAAATATTATTTAATGAGAAGTGTGAGTTGAAGCTTTTATTGAAGAACTTAACAAGATTTGTTTGAGCCTGCAGGAATATGAGTTGGAGAAGTCGAAGAATGAAAAAACCAAGGAAGAGTATGATGATTTGATTAAAGAACATGCTAGGTTACTGTGGCTAGCTGATTTGGCGAAAATTGAAATTTACCTTGATAAAGAAGGCCTTGAGAAGAAGAAACAGGAGGATACTGAAGCGATCCGTTACAAAGAAGACCTTGAAAAACAGGTTCAGCTTGAAATGAAGGACCCATGAAAGCAGCCAAGAGAGGTTGACCAGGCATAGGCAACAAACTCCTCAGTGGAGTTGCCAAAATGTTCCAGGAACGGGATGAGTTCATGCTTGGAGGTCCAGAGCAAAACAAGAGAAACATAGCAAAATAATAAGATTAAAGTTAGCAATAATAAAATTATATAAATAATAGAAATAGTCACTAGGGGCTTCTTGACAGGGGGAAGACTTAAGTAAGGACTTGGCAAGACAAGATGACTTAAGACTTAAGTAAATTGAACCATATTCTGGGGAGCTTAGAGGGCAGATTGGAATTCTCTAGGCGTACTTTCTGGTAGTCTGTCTGTTCTCCTCCCTTTCTCTAAGAAATGAGGGGGTATTTATAGGGAGAGTTAGGTGAGTGGTTATTACGGTCATGATGGCCACTTATGAGGAGGGTTACTAATAGTCATGATGGCCATTTATGGATGGGTTACTGATGGTCATGATGATCATTTATAGGGAGGTTACTAATAGTCATGATGGTCATTTATAAGCTGATTAGTGAGCATAAAATATTGATGAGTGTGAAACAAGAGGGGAAGGTGAAGTGAATATATCTGGCAAGTACGGAAGGGGGAGTATGAGCTCAATACAATACTAATCCAAGCAAGAAGAGGCCTTACCTCACTTACTTGGAATGATCGTGACAAAGCAAGAAGAGGCCTTTACTTCAATCCTACCAAGCCACTCCCTATGACTATTCCCAGGGGAAGGAGGGAGGAGGGGCCTCCCTTCCTTGACAACACTCCTAACCTTGTCCAAATAAGGATGTTGTGCATTTGTCACTTAGCTTCCTCATCAAAACCCTTTGCCTCTTGGGTATCATATATTAATTAATTAAATAATTAATTATTAAATAAAATAACAGCCATGTAGGAACATTAGGCCCCCTGCACATGTATATGGAAAAGCTCTTAGCTCATGTACATGTGCATTAGGAATATGACTTACGTATCTTGTCACACTTTCCTTAACCTTGTTATCTTCAAAGCAAAGTGTGAAAGGGTCTTATATATTAAGATGTCTCATCCTCTTTAACCTTCTCTTTAAGGCAGGATATAAGTACTTAGTGTCATAGAGGCTTTGACATGAGATACTTCATATCAATACCATATTGACTAAGGTAGTGGAGATTATCCCCATCGCACTCTCCTCTATGGGGGTAGAGTGTGGCATTGTAATTACTGTCTGAGGGACAGATTCACTTGGCACCCTGAAGCTCTTTGCTCAGCATGGAGCATCTTAGTTTACTGTCCGAGGGACGGATTCACTTGGCACCCTGAAGCTCTTTGCTCAGCAGGGAGTATCTTAGTTTACTGTCCGAGGGACGGATTCACTTGGCACCCTGAAACTCTTTGCTCAGTAGGGACTATCTTAGTTTACTGCCCGAAGGACGAATTCATTGAGTCCCTGAAGCTCTTTGCTCAGTAGGGGTATCTTAATTTACTGTCTGAGAGACAGATTCAGCTAATATATATATATATATATATATATATTGTAAGAATTCTTTATTCTTGATCTTATTGAGATTATTTTAACCATAAAGATTTAGCTCATAGGCCCCCAAGTAAATATTAAGTACTCTTTTCTAATACAAAGACATAAATGTCAAGGCCTTCCTTACACAAGAAACTCATGGATACTACTTAATACTCATGCTTGTCATACCCTTATTTTATTTAAACTAGTTAAACTTAATGTAATAAAGAAAGGCTAAAAACTATTCAAGATTGCGTATGCCATGCTTCAACATTCACATCCCCATAAATCTATCCTGCAACGCCATCTCATGCTACAAGAGAAGGGCGTCAAATATATATCACAAAATGAAATCAAAGTTTTAATATGAAGATTGACTATGAGACTCATCAAGGGCGCTATTTAATTAAAATCAAAATCTAATAAAATCTCTTATCCTTCACTTTTATGATCAACGAAAATTAAGGATCATAACTTTTTTTATGATTAAAAAATATTAAGTATCCTTCAATATTGTCATTCACAACGAAACCTGAAAAAGGAAACTTATGGAGAAAAAAAGGAAATAAAGCTCCCTCAAATTTATATGTATATGTCAATATCTCTACTCATGATCATGATTCTCAAAGGAATAAGGAAACTTATGAGATTGCATTTTTCTTTTCCCTCTTATTTTGTTTGGATTGCATTTTTCTCGTCCATTCTTCTTCTTTTTTCTTTTTCTTTTTATTTTCTTTTTATTTTTTCTTTCGTCCTTGTTTCTTTGTTTTTTTTTGTTAGACTATAATGTAAATTTTAATTTTTGACATGAGATGCAATGAATTATGAGCCAATAAGATAATGACACGTGGAAGAGTTAGTTGTATATAAATAGTGGTGTGACTTCATACACGGTTTTGATTGGTTAAAAAAATCATCATTTTTTTAATATTTTTCAGTACTAAATTATATCAATGGTTATAATTATGCCACATCAGCAATTGCATCCCATGTCAAGAATCAAACTTTTCATCTTAGACAAACTCTTTTTTTGTTATTATGTTTTTCTTTTCTCTTTTTTTTTTCTCTAATTTGTTTTCATTCTTTGAATAAATTAATTTCTTCATTAAAAAAAATCAAATAAGCAAAAATGTTTGAAGAAAAATCAAATTGGATCCATATTTTTCATGACTAAAATTAATGACATCAATTTAACCAACCCGATTTCCTTTTACTTTTTAGGATCAAACTATGAGTTCTTTTGGATAATTTTTTTATCTAAAAGAATTTTTTAATTAAAAAAGACCTTTTATAAACATTAAATCTTGTTTGGATAAATTTTTTAAAAAATGAGAAATTACAAAAGAAATTAAAATATAACTTTTTTAAGAAGTTTAATTTTGTAGCTTCAACTTAAAACACTTGCAAAAGCTATTTTTTTTATTCATTTTATTAATTAAAAGTATTTTTGTTATTCTACGTCCAAACAACTTTGATAATTAAAAATATGGTCTAAGTGCACTTTTAGTCCCATAACTTTGGCTAAGGTTTCAATTTGGTCCCATAACTTTTTTTGTTGCACTTTTGGTCCCATATCTTTTACTCAAGTTGCAGATTTGGTCCTGTGTTACATTTTTTGTCCCATATCTTTGGTTCATGTTACATAATTGGTCCTATATTTTTTAGTCAAGTTGCAGAGTCGGTCCCATATCTTTGGGTCAGGTGCAAAATTGGTCTCATATATTTGGATCAAGTGGGACTGGAGGTGAAACTTTTTGCAAAGATATGGGACCAATTCTGCAACATGACCAAAAGATATGGGACCAAAAGTGATTCGGGACCAAATCTGCAACTTTTTGCAAAGATATGGGACCAAAAGTGCAACAAAAAAAGTAATGGGACCAAACTGAAACCTGAGTAAAAGTTATGGGACCAAAAGTGCACTTTAACCTTAAAAATATTAGTGTTTCACTCAAAAAATTGTTTTAAAAAACATTTGATAAATAAAATTTTGATTTCATAAGCTTATCCAAACACTCTATATTTTCTATTCATGAATAAAATGGCTTTTTCTTTTCTGCATTATGGGATGAAGTTTGAGATACGTTTTCCTAGAGTATTTTTTTGTTATTATTTTCTTTGCTCAACCTATCACTTAACTTTGACTTCTAATTCCTCACAAATAAAAAAATATCTCCAAATGTATTTACTATATTGTAAGGTATTTCTTATTGATAAAATATTCTTGTCGGAGATATTTTTCTTTAGAGAAAATCTACTTTTTGTCCCTCAATTGTTATTGAGTCAACAAATTGATCCATGAATTGTGAGAAACTACAACTCAGTCCCTCAATTTTACACTTCTGTTTACGTTTTGTTCCCTGAGTTGTTAACCGTCAGTTAGTCTGATGATTTGGCCATTAAATAATGATGTGTCACCGTTAAATGCTGACTTGGCTTCCAAATCATCTATCCTAATCATATTTTATAGACTAAAATCTTATTTTGATCCCTTAAATTTGTTAAAATTTCATTTTGGTAATCTCTCCTTCAAACAGAAAAGAAGAAGCTTCTTTTGCCTATGACCATGATGTTACATTCTTACCACACCATCATCATCATCATCCCAAAAACAATAGGAAAATACAGAGAGTGTCTCAAGAATCACGCTGTCGGCATCGGCGGCCACGCCCTCGACGGTTGCGGCGAGTTCATGCCGGCTAGACCCGACAGCTCACTCGACGCCCTCAAATGCGCCGCCTGCAACTATCACCGTAATTTCCACCGCAAAGAAACCGCCGCCGTCGCCGACTCCTACTTCCTCACTTACCACCACCACCACGCGTGGTCGCCTAAAATCTTGTCAGATCCATCGCCTTCTATAATCCAATCCAATCCAATTCCTTCATTCTCTCGCTCGATTCTTCAATTTCTGGGTTTGATTTCAAGTTCACAACCATTCTGGGCGTCGCGAGATCCATTCATTCATTTCACATTCTCAATCAATCAATCCGAGACGAGCTTCTTCGAATCTCAACGAGAATTCGAGAAAATTTTATTTCCTAGGGTTCGAATTCGAATTGGGGGCGGAAATTTGGGGTTTCTTTCGATTTTGAAGAAATTCCGAGAGATTGCCCACGACTGACTATCAAAACTCGTCTTGGCCGTCGTCGTTTACCCATTTCAGTTGTTCGCTTTTGATCCGACAAGATTACCAGAATGAAATTTCAACAAATTTAAGGGATCAAAATAAGATTTTAGCCTATGAAATNTTTTACACTTCTGTTTACGTTTTGTTCCCTGAGTTGTTAACCGTCAGTTAGTCTGATGATTTGGCCATTAAATAATGATGTGTCACCGTTAAATGCTGACTTGGCTTCCAAATCATCTATCCTAATCATATTTTATAGACTAAAATCTTATTTTGATCCCTTAAATTTGTTAAAATTTCATTTTGGTAATCTCTCCTTCAAACAGAAAAGAAGAAGCTTCTTTTGCCTATGACCATGATGTTACATTCTTACCACACCATCATCATCATCATCCCAAAAACAATAGGAAAATACAGAGAGTGTCTCAAGAATCACGCTGTCGGCATCGGCGGCCACGCCCTCGACGGTTGCGGCGAGTTCATGCCGGCTAGACCCGACAGCTCACTCGACGCCCTCAAATGCGCCGCCTGCAACTATCACCGTAATTTCCACCGCAAAGAAACCGCCGCCGTCGCCGACTCCTACTTCCTCACTTACCACCACCACCACGCGTGGTCGCCTAAAATCTTGTCAGATCCATCGCCTTCTATAATCCAATCCAATCCAATTCCTTCATTCTCTCGCTCGATTCTTCAATTTCTGGGTTTGATTTCAAGTTCACAACCATTCTGGGCGTCGCGAGATCCATTCATTCATTTCACATTCTCAATCAATCAATCCGAGACGAGCTTCTTCGAATCTCAACGAGAATTCGAGAAAATTTTATTTCCTAGGGTTCGAATTCGAATTGGGGGCGGAAATTTGGGGTTTCTTTCGATTTTGAAGAAATTCCGAGAGATTGCCCACGACTGACTATCAAAACTCGTCTTGGCCGTCGTCGTTTACCCATTTCAGTTGTTCGCTTTTGATCCGACAAGATTACCAGAATGAAATTTCAACAAATTTAAGGGATCAAAATAAGATTTTAGCCTATGAAATATGACTAGGATAGATGATTTGGAAGTCAAGCTAGCATTTAACGGTGACACATCATCATTTAACGGCCACATCATCAGACTAACTGACAGTTAACCGCTCAGGGACCAAAACGTAGACGAAAGTGTAAAATTGAGGGACTGAATTGTAGTTTCCCACAATTCAGGGACCAATTCGTTGACTCAGTAACAAATGAGGGATCAAAAAGTAAGTTCTCTTTTATTTATTGTGAAAGGGAGTTGGCCAAAAATATCTCTCTCTAGGGGAGGAAAAAATGAATATAATATTGTATCATATTGGATTATCACTTAAAAGGGTTACTCATTCATGTTAATTAGTGTTGTTTAATGCCTCTCAATAATATATATTACAAAAGTAACATTTAATATAACTTTTAAATATGTAAACACTTTAAATTATCATATTTACAGTTATCATTCTTCAATATTTTTAAAAAAGAAAAAGAAAAAAAATTAGCTTGTAAAATCAACTTGGAGTTCTCCATGATTTGTTATGGAGAAGACGAGCTCTATTTTTTTTTCTCTCTTTGTTCACCAGTTCTCTTATTAAAAAAGAAAAAGTTCAAATGCATAGAACTTTTTTTTGAAATTTAATTATTGCACAAAAAATTTCCTAAATTTTGAATATGATAAAAAAGAACTCCTATATTTTTTATTTTATGCAATTAAGTGATTAACTCACTTTGTTAAAATTTTCATTTTTGAAATAAATTTTTTTATGCTACTTTTAATTATAATAATAACTAATTTTAATTTTGGATCAATGTAAAATGTAACAACAATTATAAAATTATACATAGGAAAATTGATTTTTTTTAATAAAAAACAGTCTTTTACACAAAATTGAAGTTTTCACTTTTCAAAAGTTAACAACTTTTTTACAAAATAACTAAAGTTAGGAGGTTTGTGTATTTTAGCCTTAAAAATAAGAAAAAGACTTTCCGCCAATGAGAGCTCAAAATAAGATGGGATTTGAGTTTGATGTTGATGTCTTACTTTCTTGGTATTGAAGTTGTTTAAAAGGAAGATGGGATTTTTATTTCACAAAAGAAGAATGGAAGTTATATAGTAAAGAAATTCAAGGAGAGAATTCAAATCATGTTCTAACTCCAATAGAAGAAAAGATGAAGATGGTTATTAGAGAAGGGAAAGGTGATGATACAGATCCAATTTACTATAAGAGTTTGATTGGAAGTTTGAGATACTTGAGAGCAACTAGACTAGATATTGTTTTTGGAGTTGAATTACTGAGTAGATTTACGGAAGAACCACGAACTTGCCATTTGCAAGCACAAAAAGAATTTTGTTGGAAAGTGGAAACTAGGTCCACCCTTGATGGATTGGACCTAGTCAACCATGATCCAAACTATAATAATTATTATAATTATTATTTTGTTCCTAATTAATTAAGTTAATTAATTATTTTGGTTTGTGAAGATTATGGGGAAGTGGGGAAAATATAGTGGAAGGAAAATCTTTTTCAAATAAAATATATGATTATTACTTTTAATGGAGAAGAAAATGTAGTCTGACTACACCCACTCCCCACATACACATTAGAGAGTGGCACGTTATTCTACAATCATGAAAAAGACGAAAGTTTAATTTTTTCTCATGAGAGAGAAAAACACCAGAGAATGATCTTGAGAGAGATAGTTCGTTTTTGGGAACCGATCATTCTGTCTTCTCCACCGGTGCATTTGTTGTGAGCAACGCGAGAGCGTAGATCTGTGTTCGAGATCGTGACCGGGTCTTTGCGTGGGTATTTGGATTCCGCTATCCGCCCGAATACTTACAGTATATTAAAGGTACCTTGGATGAAGAAATTTTTATTCTAGTTCTAACAATTTTTAGCTTGTTGGATACATAGACAATGATAAGGCTGGTGATATTGAAACAAGGAAAAACACTTTAGAGTACATATTTCATATGGGTTCAAGTGTAATATGTTGGTCTTCAAATTAAAGGAATAGTCAGTGGCAGCATTCTCTACATCAGAAGCTGAATAATAATAGTCAGCTATGCTACAAAGGCAGTATGACTTAGAAGAATTCTTGAAGAGTTGCATCAGAAGCAAAGTGCTCCTACAACAATATTATGTGACAAGATGTCCACTATTGCACTTTGTAAAATTCATGTCTTTCATGGAAGATCCAAGCACATTGAGATTCGTTTTCACAAGATATGAGATTTGGTGGCTGATATTGAAATCATAGTGCAAAAAACCGGACCGGTCATCAAACCGGTGGAAGGCTCGGGTCACTGGTTCAATGGTTCAACCGCTGGGTCACTGGTTGAACCGGTTTACTTAAAAAATATATTTTCAAATATACATATTCATTAAATACACATTAATATATTGCAATAATTTAAATATAAAGTAAATATTAAACACTTTAGTACCTTTGGAGCTATTTTGCAATTTTAACCATAACAAATTTTGTAAAAATTACATATTGACCCCAAAATTTTTTTAAAGTTTTCATTTTAGTCCATCTATAATATGTATCCAGGGACTAATTTGTAATTTTTTGAAAATTTTTTGGGGTCAATATGTAATTTTGCAAACTTTGGCGGGTCAAGCCGGTTCATCGGTCGGACCGCCGGTTGAACCGGTGACTCACCGGTTCAATTGCAATTTTTTTTCCGGACCGGCCTGGGCTCCGGTTCACCGGTCGGACCGCCCGGTCCGGTCCAGTTTTTTGCACTATGATTGAAATAAAAATTGATTATTGTCCTTTAAGAGGATTCTGATATGGAGCCTCACATTGCTCATTTTGGTATTGCCAAGCTTTTGGATCAATCTTCCTCTTCAACACCATCTATATCTATTCCTGGACAGTAGGTATATTGCACTAGGTAACTGTATATTTTACAGTTCTGCTATTACGGTGAATATTTCATTCTTCTATCTTTTGTAGTCTCGTTATGTATTAACAAGTTGCGTTGGCATATGACAGAGAATGCATATACAACAACAAATAACTGGGAATCCGACATATAGAGATATGAGGTTGTTCTACTTGAGTTGATAACCAGAAAGAAAGCAGATCCATCATTTATGGAGGCAAATGACATGGAGAATCAGAATATATTGTTAGGATTTAGGAATAAATTAAGATTATTAATATTAGTGAAGTAAATAAAATTCAGAATTTGAAAAAGAGTTGTTGAGCTTTTTCTGAGTTTGACCTAGTATTAGGGATTAATTTGTTTAAATTATTTATTTTATTGAGTTTGGTAGTAGCTATCATCTTTGTGAGAGAATTTCTCCTTTTCGGTTGGTATTGTAAGCCTATTTATAGGCCCCTCTTTTATTTGAATTAATGGAGTTATGAATCAAGAAAAATTCATGAGAAAAAAGAAAAGAAAAAAAAGTTT
Source organism: Chamaecrista fasciculata (assembly GCA_003254925.1). Lineage (NCBI taxonomy): Eukaryota > Viridiplantae > Streptophyta > Magnoliopsida > Fabales > Fabaceae > Chamaecrista > Chamaecrista fasciculata. Next base: position 40,920 of record QANZ01052132.1, on the reverse strand, counting down.
ATGAGAGCTTCCATGTTTCTTCTTCCTCCCAAAAATTCCTAACATATATTAATGAAATTGTTGATTCAAGGAAGGTGCATTTGGTGGCTTCGAGATGCACTGAGAAGGATTGGCACATGAGACCCACAATGAGTGATGTTTATCAAGCATTTAGAAGATGCTAATCCCAGGACAAGAAGCAGAAATTATTAAAATGGTTTTTTCTGTTTTTTTTCCTCTTACTTCCCCCTCTTTATCTTGTATCTAAATATAACATTAGACTTCAGGTGGGAATAAGCCTTCCATTACTGTGGACCCTAGACACATTCCTATGAATAATGTAAATATCTTATGAAAGCACGTTTTTTTTTTCAGCTTGGTTGATGTTTGTATCATTAGCAGCTAGTCAAGATTTATGCCTTTCTGTAGTAGTTATTGAAGAGATTTTCTCATTATGTATATGTTCTTTTATATTAAAACAAATCACTGACATATACATGTGCTAATTTATTAATTGGTGCAAAGGCGTTTGAACAATTTGACAGATAACCTTACTGTTGTCACTCTCTTACTGTCATTAACTGAAGTCAATATTTCATTGAATTCCTTTGTTGAACCTGTCCATTAAATTAAAGGCTAAAAAACTGAATTCTTCATCATCATTCTTGTGCATTAATCCAGGTCTCTGTCTCCATTGTTCTGCTTAAGGCTAGATGAAAGATTTCCTGAAGCAACTCTTCACTTAAGATTTAACATGTTTTTGTATTTTCTTATGAAAAAGATTGCATATATATATATACTTTGTTGGACTAAATTTTGATATAATTAATTATTTATGTTTTTGATAATTTGCAAAAATTTTGTTTAACTATGTGTTTGGACTATATTGCAACATCTGTTATCTTTTATCAAACACAGGGACTAATCTGCAACTTCTGAATATATTTCTGTCCCATTTCATGTTTTATCTCGAGGCCTAATATTCATGTTTATGTACACTTAATGTATTATATGAGAATATGCCCTGTAGGGACTATATTGCATAAACTGAGAGTTTGATGTCCCAATATGTATTTTCGGACTAAGCCAAATGATACTCATTTTCATATCCTATGTTTGACCAAAATGTGTTTTTAGTCCAATGTATTTTTCTGGACCTATTTGTACAAAAATATGATTTTTGATTATTTGCAAAAATTTGGTTTGACTACCTGTTTGGATTAAACTGCAACATATGATAACTTATGTCAAACATTAAAAATGATTTTCATATCCTATGAACTTCACAGAACATATCCTTTAAATTCATTCCTCTGGATTCGTTCAAGGATAAACACTATCGTGCATTCACTTCTATTATTGTGTCACATGCTTTATTGAATCAAAAGTCATAATTCTGATTGATGCTTCATTTGGAAATAAATGTATTTAAGGCATGAATTATAATTTCTTATATCAGATGTGCCATTAAGTCAGATTAGCATGTTTTCCTCATTTCCTTTATCCTATCATTAATGCTGAAATATTCTATATCAGGAAACAATGCAAATTGAAAAAAAAAATCAGATTTAAGCTTAACAAACAATTATTTACAATCTGAAATCTTGGTTAATCAGAATTAATACAATATACTAATTACATTATTTCATCTTGCAGGTCAACCACAATTCAGATCCTTCACTTATGACAATTAGCAAAATCAAAGGAAATGCCTATTTGATGCTGTCATTCCTATCTTCTACAACGGCTAGCTCTGGTTTTATATAAAAGAATGAAGTTCTGAAGTTGAAAAATAAGAGAGAAGCGATCTAGAAAGTTGCTGTGTGCAAAATCATCAGTTCTCCACATTTAGGCTTCCTCCTGCTGAGTGCAGTCTTCCTGAGGTGCGCAGAAGACCTTCCTGCTGTGTGCAGAAGACATCCTTCCTGCTAAGTGCAGAAGACCTTCCTGCTGTGTGCAGATTTCCTGAAGCTTTGTGCTTCTTGTTCCTGAGCGAAAATCTCTTTGTGAGATAAATAAAAAATCTTCTTCATCTTGTATTCTTGAGTGTGAAATCTTTAAGGAAGTGATAGTGAGCTCTTAGGGTGAAACCAGTGTTGGTAAACCGTGTGTGGTTCCTTGTAGAGCAATATACTTAGATACTTTCCTTAGAGTCATTTGGGTTGTATTGTAAAACCAAGTTGGTTATCCCGTGTTGTATGCTTTAAGGAAGTGAAGGTGATCTCCTAGGGTGAAACCTTTGTAGGTGAGCCGTGTGTGGTTCCGTAAGGAGTAATATACCGAGAGACTTGCCTTAGAGCATATGTGGGTTAAGTTGTAAAACCTGTAGGGTGATCCCAAAGCTTCGTGCAGATTGTATTTTCATACAATATATAAAGAGACCTCTAGCTGGTTGGTTAGAGGTGTGGATGTAGGATAAGGGAAATTTCCGTATCAAGGATCATACCCTTATTTGAACCACTAAAAGTTTTGGTGTGTTTTACATTTCCTGAATATTTATTTTTGTTAAGGAAACTGTTTTTACGCACTTCCTGAACATTTTATTCTACACTGATTTTAAAGGAAGCTGCGTCCAGGAACATTGTTATTTCCTAACAATATTTTTCAAGGAAGTACGTTCAAGGAAGTGTCAGACTTCCTGACAAGGCTTTTTCAAGGAAATATATTTTCAGGAACAACTTAGTTTTTGAATATACTCTTCTAAGTATAAGGAACTGTCATACTTCCTCTGGAAGCTTTTCAAGGAACGAATTTTCAGGAAAAGATTTTAAAGTTTCCAATTCACCCCCCCTCTTGGGATATTTTCACTATCTTATTTTCTAACATACTTTAATACCAAGCTGTGAGATTGATCAGTACAATTGTGGGGTAGTTTCGGTCAAGCTAATTATCAGAAAGAAAGCATTATACTCTTCATTTGAGGAGGGGGGAAACAATTCTAGTAGGTTGGCTTAAATCTGTACGGAGGGAAACAAGAGAAATTGAAGAGATATTCGTGGCTCTGATATATACAAACGTATTAGTTCAAGACTTCAAGTTATCAAAGTGATATTCGTGGCTCTGATATATACAAACACAGATACTGGAAAGAGACTGAAAATGACATATGTAATCAAAATGCATGAAGTTCTGTCAAATTAATAATAACTAGTGTTGTTAACATCCCTGAAGTCATACCGAAAACAAAAACATTAAATTCTAATCTATATATTGTCTCTAACAACCTGCAACTCTAAGGTATGTAGATGAAATTGAGCCTTCAAGTCATTGATGCTAACCTAACCTTTGATTCACTGAGCTCACTCTTCTTCCTGTTCTATCTGGGATTTCAGACCTTTCCTGCATGCCCCAACAATAACATAAGACAGAACATTAGGTTGCATTGGTAATTTTTGGTAGGGTATTTTTAAGCCAGTTTTGAATTAGTCTTTCATTTAAATCCCTCATTAATTTGTAATCAATTTTTTTTAAAGTAAAATGATTATCCAAGCTAAATCAATATATAATGTTTTGGTCAGTTTGATCTGAACTATTCATAAATTTAAAAGGAAAATGACCATAGATAAAAATGATAATTCAGGAAAAAAAA
>QANZ01052132.1:0-31503 GCA_003254925.1 Chamaecrista fasciculata | reverse complement strand
TATATATGATAAAATTTTAATTCAAATATTCATAATTAGGTTACAAAATACAATTATAACATTAATATATTAATACAATTTTCATAAATTAACATAAATTAATATAGAGATAATCAATTTTCATAATGTTCATCAATATAATATCATCAAGTGACATTTTATGATCACTTTCTCTATCAAATTTTGATTTATAATCAACATTCTCTAAGATTTGACCCATAATTATAAAAAAAGACCAAAAAAATCAAAAAAGAAAAAGAAAATAAAAAAATAAATCAGGACCGGTTCAACCAGTTTGCCTCCGGTTTTTGACCGGTTCCCTCCAGTTCTCTGTCTAGCCAGTTATTAAGAAGACTCGGATCGGCCTATTGTACGGTTCACCCGGTCGGACCGGCCGGTCCAGTCCGATTTTAATAACCCTGATATTGACCTGTGTTATTTACATAATATGATTTGCATGTACAATTATATGTTAGACTTATGGCTAAATACAACGTGGCAATATGAAAAAATTGAAATTCCGACCAGGGAATGAATTAGGTGAAAGGGACAAAGAATGTAACTTCGTTCTGATTACATAATATGTTATATATAACATATGTTTTGCATGTACAAAATTTTGTTATAGTTAAATACAACTTGGGCAACATAAAAATCGAAGTTCAAACTTTGGGAATGAAGTTGGTGAAAGGGACAAATAATGTAGCTTCCTTTTGATCACATAAAAAATAATATATAGTAAACATAAATAAATCATTCAGATAAAGGGCAACGAAGAATTTGTCTTTTTGTCGATTGAATTGAGAGAGGGCAACGAACGAATTGAATTGAGAATATATATACATAGTGAATATATAGATTGCATGCTATTGCTATTGCTTAACATTATATTAAGTGTACGTGAGACTAATTAAGAAGTAAGAAGTAAGAAAGAAATGTGGAGGTTGAAGATAGCAGAAGGTGGAAATAATCCATATATTTTCAGCACAAACAATTTCATAGGAAGACAGATATGGGAGTATGAAGCTGATGCAGGAAGTGAGGAGGAAATAGCAGAGGTTGAAGCTGCTCACCAAAACTTCTACAACAATCGCTTTCATGTCAAGGCTTGTGGTGATCTTCTATGGAGATTTCAGGTCTTTTTCTTTCGGATAAATTATAAAAATGGTTTTTGTGATTTGCTCTGTTTAAAAAAATTGCAAATTGAGACATGCACCGTTAACTTAAAAAATGTTCAAAGGGTTATTTTGGTTCTAAATGTATGCTTTAATGTTTATTTTGGTTCATTATGTTTCAAAATGTTCAAATTGATCCTAAATGTCGATAAAATATTTTATTTTGGTCATAAATATTGGTAAAATGTTTCGTTTTGGTCCCAAATTATTGAATTTGGTCATATTTTTCTCGTCTCTCATTTCAAGTTCAAATGATTTGTTTAGAGGAATTTGTGGTTTTGAATTCATCGCATTCGAATTTGAAGCGAGAGAGATATGATCTACTTTTAGGATCGGTTTGACCTCGTTTGTTGAAAATCCCAATTGGATAGAGGAAGTACTCTTCTAGAACAATATGTAGCTCTAAACTCGTCACGTTTGAACTTTAAACAAGTCATATTCAATAGTGTGGGATCAAAATGAATCATTTTGCCAACATTTAGGACCAATTTGAATATTTTGAAATATAATGGACCAAAATGAACATTAGAGCATACATTTAGGACCAAAATGACCCTTTAACCCTTCAAAAAATAATTGCAAATGAAAAGTAAAAATTTCATTTTAGTCCCCAATTAAGAACCAAAATGGAACATAGTGCAAATGTTAGGGGCCAAAATGGAAATTTCACCTGCCATATGTAGTTAATATTTTACGGCGGGACTCCAAAGTCCAAAGTGTTAACGTGCAAACACTAGGTCCCAATTTATAAGTTTTTAACCACAGGATATCATTGTGTAGATAGGCTAAACTACAGTGATCATTTTTGTAATTTACCCTTTTCCTTTTACATTAATTCTCAAACAGTGTACTCAACTGTTATATATATACACCTTTGTTTGATAAAATGCATAAAAATTAAAAATAGTAATAAACATAAATAAACAATTTTTCTTTTGCGGTAAAGGGAATGCATATATATATATATATAGGATTTGTCTATGCAAAGTTTGTTTTAGGGTTTGTGACACATGAAATGGTTAGGTAATTTAATGTTAAAAAATAATTAAGAAATAATTTTTTTAATCAATCAAAACTGTATATGAAGTCACATCAGTAGTAAAGATGTTAATTAAGATAATATAAATAATTTAAATTGGGTTCTATGATACATTAACATTAAATTGATTAGCATAAGTACCTTTGGTTCTTTGAACACGAGGTATAGAAAGTTAGAAACAAGCTACGCCTTGCTGAAGGTTTTTCCTCACAAAATAAAGATCAAATTTGAAAGGCTAAAGTGCATTTATAGTCTCATAATTTTTGCTCAAATTTCAATTTGGTCTCATAACTTTTTTTGTTACACTGTTAGTCTCATATCTTTTGGTCAGGTGCAGAATTGGTCCCATATATTTTTTGTTGTTTCAGATTTGGTCTCATATCTTTGCAAAATGTTTCACTGTTAGTCCCAAATATGGAACCTTTTACAAAGTTACTAGACCAATTCTAGAATCTGACCAAAAGATATGCTACAAAAATGCAACACGAGACTAAATTGATACTTGAGCAAAAGATATAGGATCAAAAGTGAAACCAAAAAAAGTTATGGGACCAAAAGTGCATTTTGACCCGTTAAAGGAATTTTTAGTTCGAGAGTGCAGCATAGATTAATTAGCAGAAAGATGAAGGTTCTAACTTCTAAGTTGTTACTATGAATAACTATTACTGTGTTGAAATTGATTTACTTGATGCAGTTCCTAAAAGAGAAGAATTTCAAACAAACAATACCATGTGTAAAGATCAACGATGCAGAGGAAATAACATATGAAAATGCTACAAACACAATTAGAAGGGCAGCTCATTACTTATCAGCATTGCAAGCAAGTGATGGCCATTGGCCAGCTCAAATTGCTGGTCCTTTATTTTATATTCAACCTTTGGTGAGTTAATTAATTATTTGCTGATTTTCCATTCAAGAATAATTTGTATCGATTCAAACATGAATAGTATGTTCTTGAATTTTGAATATATGTTTGAAAAAACTATTCATGATTCTTGGTACAGGTATTTTGCCTGTACATTACAGGGCATCTTAATACAATATTGCCAAAAGAGTACCAACAAGAAATCCTTCGCTATATTTATTACCACCAGGTTCGTAAATTTGATGTTTGAAAAATAAAGGTCAAAATCTTATTTTGATCCTCTAATTATGGGGTAATTATTTTATTTTGTTCCTAGAACTACTTTTCGTTTGTTTAGGTCCTCAATCTTTCAATTTTGTTCCGTTTGAATCCCTAAAATGTGATTCCGTCTGATTTCTGCAGTTATTGATAACTTGGACAATTTCTCTCTTATATGTGTCTTAATGAGTGGATTGACAAAGAGAAAAAAAAAGTTTTCATTCTTAATCACAAATTGGAAATTAATATCAATGACAAATTTATCTCCAATTTGTTACTAATTAAGAACCAATTTTTTTTTTCTTTTTGCCAACTCACTTATCATGACACGTATAAGGGAGAGATGATTCATCTCAATTATCCATATTAGAAATAACGGCATAAACCATATAAAATCATATTTTGGGATGAAAACGAAACAAATGTGAAAGTTTGAAAACTAAAATGAAACTTATCTCATACTTTGAGGACTAAAATGAGTATTTGACCTAAATAAATTAATGTGAAATTATATTGTCAATTCAATAATAATAATGTATAAGTATTGTTGGTACATTGAAGAACAAAGATGGAGGGTGGGGACTACACATAGAGGGTGATAGTACAATGTTCAGTACTGTATTCAGCTATATATGTATGCGTATTCTTGGAGAAGGACCAAATGGTGGTAAAAACCATGCTTGTCTCAGAGCACGAAATTGGATTCTTAATCATGGTGGTGTTACATATATACCTTCGTGGGGAAAAACTTGGCTTTCAGTATGTTCAATTGTCAACCTTATAATTTACTTTTTTAATTTTATTTCGGCAAAAGCACCATTTTAGTCACAATCTTTACATCAATTGTTAATTTCGTCCCCAATTTATTTTACTATGAATTTCGTCCTCAATGTTTTATATTTTGGTTAATTTTATCATTTGACTAATTTCTTTCAATAAATTAATGACAGATTTCATCATGTTCTTCAATTTGAGTTAGAATTTGAGTTTCTTTTTCTATCGATTTTATATTACATGTCATTAATTAATATTTGACTAAAGTAAGAGCAAATGATAAAATTGACCAAAATGCGAAACATTAGGGACGAAATTGACTGCAAAAAAAATATTAAGGACAAAATTGACAGTTGGTATTAAGTTTAGGGACCAAAAGAATGTTTTTGCCTTTTATTTCATCTATAACTTATTGTTTTTGTGCTCTTTTAGATACTTGGTTTATTTGAATGGTCGGGAAGTAATCCGATGCCTCCTGAATTTTGGCTTCTTCCTTCATTTCTTCCTATGCATCCAGGTAATTCAGTGTATTAGTATATTAGAACTCTCTAACTCTTGATCACTCTTTGTCTCAAATTTGAGAATAAGAATAATAATGTCTCTATTCTCTTCTACCATAATCATTTATGCAGCTAAAATGTGGTGTTATTCTCGATCGGTTTACTTGCCCATGTCATATTTATATGGGAAAAGATTTGTGGGTCCAATAACACCACTTATTCTTCAACTGAGACAAGAACTCTTTGTTCAACCTTACAATCAAACTAATTGGGATGAAGCTCGTCATCTTTGTGCAAAGGTGAGATATATATTTCCTGCTAATTATCATATATGCAAAATTAGGTACTCTCAAAATATGAACTCAGTTTCAGTTATACCCTTAAATTTTATTTTTGGGTCAATTGTACCCCAAATATTTCATATAACAGGTATGTTAACTTATCATCCTTACTAATCATAAACTAATGTTAATTAATAGGATGACTTATACCATCCCCATTCCTTGATACAAGATTTGATGTGGGATTGTCTCGGCACCCTAGTTGAACCACTCCTTACACATTGGCCCTTAAACAAGTTGGTTAGAGAGAAGGCCCTTCAAAAGACAATGAAACATATTCATTATGAAGATGAAAATAGTAGATACATGACCCTTGGGTGTGTGGGAAAGGTATGATTTCAATTCCTATACTTCTTGATATGTTATTAACAAAATTGAAACATATAAGGCAATAAGCGTCAAATTGATTGAGAACTCATCAAATTCTCTTCTAAACTTGCTAGATTTTATGTATGCTTGCTTGTTGGGTGGAAGATCCAAATGGAGATGCCTTCAAGAAGCACCTTGCTAGGGTTCCTGACTATTTATGGGTTTCAGAAGATGGAATGACCATGCAGGTGAAAGTTGATAACAGCTTACCATACCAATAGACAATCATATTTGACAAAAGTATTCTTTTTCGTCTCTAAGTTTTATATCAATTTTTTATTTCATCCTCAATGTTAGTTTATTGTCAGTTTTGTCTTCAAAGTTTCGCATTTTATTCTTTTTCACCCAAAATTTCCATATCCAACTAGAGATTTTGCTTGAGCATTTTATTTTTATTAAGTAAATTAATATATCTTTTTATTTTTTTGTTTTTTTGGAACATGCCATTATTATGCAGAGTTTTGGTAGTCAAGTATGGGATGCTTCATTTGCAATCCAAGCATTGCTTGCCACTAACCTAACAAAAGAAATAGCTCCCACGCTTGAAAGAGGACATCACTTCATCAAGGAATCTCAGGTAGATTTTATCCTTAGTAAAAGTATTCAAATGATTAACCAATTAGTCTCCTCAATAAAGATTAACCCACTACAAGAAAAAACGAGATTAGCTACGGACGTTTCCGTAGCTGATCCGTAGCTAAATAGGTTAGCTATGGATTAGCTACGGATCAGCTACGGAAACGTCCGTAGCTTTTGGGCGGTCGCTAATTAGCTACGGAATTTTCCGTAGCAAATCCGTAGCAAATCCGTGGCAAATCCGTAGCTATTCCGTATCTAATCCGTAGCAACCTTTTTGGAGATCAAAATATCATGTCCGTAGCTAATTTGCTATGGATGACCCGCAGCTAATTCCGTAGCTATTCCCTAGCTAAATTTTTATATCCGTAGCTAATTCGTAGCTAATCTGTAGCTATTCATTTAACAAAACAAGTAAACCCCCTAGCTAATCGGTAGCTAATCCGTAGCTAACTTCCATAGCTAATTCATAGCTAATCCGCAACTAATTTTCGCAGCTGATGCATAGCTAATCCGTAGCTAATTTCCATAGCTAATCCGTAGCTAATTTCCATAGCTGATTCGCAGCAAATCCGTAGCTAATTTTCGTATCTGATTCATACATAATTTCCGTAGCTAAACTATAGCTAATATTTATGGCAAAGAGAATGTTATTTGTAGCTAATCAATAGCTATTTTCAAACTGAAATATAATTTTAAAAGCCTTATTTTTTAAACCTTATTTTTTAACCAACAAGTCTAAATATCTTAGAACTTAATAATATTTGCCGATAATATATATTTTAAATACTTGAAAGTCATACAATAATAAAAGTAACAAGTACTATCACATAACAAGTATCAAAATAAAGAAGTATATATGGTAGTAATCTAGTATCCAAAAACTTACAAGTATATCAAACATAACAAGTATCTATAGATAACATTAACAATCAATGTAATCCTAAATTAGCATCATTATCATTCTCTGCCGCATCCTCATTTGCTGTAGAGGGTGGTGTTGTAGCTAAATCTGGATGTTGAAAATTACCGAACCTAGATATTTACCCTCAAACAGAATTAGAATAGCAAATAAAAAAAAAACAAAACAGAAATAAAAATAGAGAAATAAAAACTAATAACTAATTTAATGTTATTGCTTCATTTACCTAGATAACATCTGCATTAATGGTGCTATCTGCTCACACACAACCTCCTTAACCACTTCTCTCATATTTGCTTCTTTTGAAGTAGTAGACATGTTAGAAGCACTAGAACCTTGTGATGATTCACAATTAGCTAATGGTAAACTATTTCCTAAACCATAAACTCATCCCTTTTTGGAGGGACCTGCAACATCCAGCCATACGTCATTGTCAACTTCAGGAAAAGACGAAATGTCTTCACCATACTTTTGTGACATTGCTGCATAAGGTTTTCCTACATAAATTGCAAGTAAAATATATATTACTATACAAAACAATCCAATCTAGAAATATAAGATTTAGCTAATTAAAACGAAATTGGGACAGGTACTGAAATGCAATTGAAACAGAGCCAGAACTGAAACAGGGACTAAAACAAAAGAGATGACATAATTATAGTAATTACATAATTACATGAGTGATAATATATAAATGATCTTATTCCTTAACAGTATAGGGATTGCATAATTACAGTAATTACATAATTACAGGAGTGATAATATATACAATTAATACAAATGATCTTATTCCTTAACAGTATCATTTCAGGCAATAAAAAAAAATAGTGTATTATTAATATGCATGAAAAATAGATTTGAAGTAATACTCGCTATAGCCTAACCCTTACCATATATATATATATGCCCCTTTTCATTTGTTTCTTCTCCGGCTTATACATATATATATATATATAACCCTTACCATATATATATATTGAAACAACTAATTGGTAGTAAAATGTTGGATTCTCTTCATTTCTATTGTCAGGTGCTAAATTTTGTTTTCCCTGTTTCTTTCAATTTTTAATTATACTTGATACTCGATAATGAATTGACCCATATATCAATTCTCATATGATTCATAAAAAAAAGCAAGCAAAACATGTTTAATTGTCTAAGGTAATTTAAGACACATACAGCAAATCGCTTGGAGCGCTCAGACACAAAGTCACCAGCTTTGTTCTTGTGTCTTGTGATAGACATCTCGATAGCTAACTCGCTGGTTCGAACTTGCCTCCTGTAATCAACATTTATCAGAATATATATTAATAAAAATTATCATAAAAATCAAATTTGTTATACCATCTTCGTTTTATGACAACGGTAGCTGATAGAACCAGAGGTGTGCAAAGTTGCATCTGGCACTGCAGATTTGTTCATCTTGGCTACTTCAGACTTCCTCTGCCACTCAGAGGTGAGCCAAATGTCTACAAGCCCATCCCAGACCTCGGTTCTCATCCCTTTTGGGCCATGGCCCTTTGCATCGGCCAAATTTGTAGAATTTGCACTTTGTAATGCTTTCTCTCGTGCCTTTTTAAGAATTTCTGGGTAGCGATCCATGCACGTCTTATTCCAAACATCATAAGCTATGCTTTCAACATATTCTGACTCAAATTGAGATTTGGCCTACAATAACAATAGAAAGAAATATTATAATCTCTTAAATCATAGAAACATATATGAACAATTCTCTTAAACCATAAGTTTGACTCCTTCATTTTTCTCTTTCACTCTTCATATTTTTCCAAGGGAAAACATATTATTTGGTCTCTGAATTTATATTGAGTCAACTAATCAGTTTTCGAATAATCAAAATATACTACTCAATCCCTTAATTATTGCAAATGTCGACTATTTGGTCCATGAGTCAAATTCAGGGATCAAAAAATAAAAATTCAATGCAAATTTAAAGACCAAATATTATTAATTTAGTAAAAATTTAGTGACCAAAATGTATAAAACTAGTTTAAATTCAAGGACCAAATAGTCACTAGAGACTAGATAGTTGACAATTACAATCAGGGACTGAATAGTATATTTTGATTATTTAGGGACAAATTAGTCGACTCAGTATAAATTTAGGGACCAAATAGTAGTTTTTCTTTTTCTCAAAATACTAACAAGATCTTATAAATTAAACAAACATGATAATTGACAATGTATATTAGGTTAAGGACAATCCTTCTGACGACTTTATGAGTATGTATCGTCACATTTCAAAGGGGTCATGGACCTTCTCTGATCAAGACCATGGATGGCAAGTTTCTGATTGCACTGCAGAAGCTCTAAAGGTGATTAATTAACTATATATATATAGCAACTTACACATGTATAGTTGTTCAAGTTCTCATTCTATATAAACATTATTACATACTAATACTATTTTGTGCATGTGTTTTAGTGTTGTCTCTTTTTATCAATGTTACCATCGAAGATTGTTGGGGCAGAGATGGAAGTTGAGAGGTTATATGATTCTGTTAATATTCTTTTGTCCTTGCAAGTAAGAGAAATTTCAAATATGAAATATTGTTGTGGCACATTTTAATTGGTGCTTTATTTTACTAATTCAAATGTTGGTTATGCAATTATTGTAGAGTAAAAGAGGTGGCTTAAAAGCTTGGGAACCTGTTGAAGCTCATGATTGGTTAGAAGTAAGTGGATCCTATAGTTTTGGCCAAAACCTCCAATTGGTCCCTTATGTATGCATGGGTTAGATTTCAAATTGGTCCCTTATGTTTCATCTATTTCAAGTTAGTCCTACATGTTCCCATAATTTCTCAAATTAGTCTCAAACCTACTTTTGAAACACAATTTGACCTCATTTGTTAACGATCTCAATTGCATAGAAAAAGAACTATTCAAAGGTTAGTACATAGTTTCAAAATCGTAGCCTTTGGACTTGAAACGAAGGAGATATGACCAACTTCACTTGGTTTTTTACTAGAAAACAAGTTACCCACTTTTTTGGCTTGATTTGATTTCATTTATTGACGGCTCCAAAGTACTCATTAAAAGAAACTATAGCTCTGAATTCGTCACATTCGAATATGAAACGAGAGAGATATGATCACATTCAGTACTTTTAGGACTAATTTGAAAATTTATAGAAACATGTAAGACCAATATGAAACATATGTAACATAGGGGACCAATTTGAAACCCACCCCACACATAAAGACCAATTTGAGGTTTTGTCAAAGTTTTTAGAGTAACAATATCATATAATTTTTGGAGTAAAAAAATCATTAAATTAATAATATTTACTCTTTTTTCTTTTGAAAAAAGATGTTGAATCCCGCAGAAATCTTTGAGGATATTGTAATCGAGCATGATTATGTAGAATGCACTGCATCGGCAATTCAAGCTCTTGTTTTGTTCAGTAACATATATCCAATGCATAGGAGAGAAGAGATCAATAATTTCATTAGAAAAGCTGTAGATTTCCTTGAAACTACTCAAACAAAGGATGGTGCATGGTATGGGTCTTGGGGAATTTGCTTCACTTATGCTACTTGGTTTGCACTTACTGCCCTTGTTGCTGTTGGCAACACTTATGAAAATTGTGCCTCCATTCGTAAAGCTGTAAAATTTCTACTTCATATACAAAGAGGTGATGGTGGTTGGGGTGAGAGCTATCTTTCCTGCCCTAATAAGGTTAGTCGCTCCAAAATTGAATTATACTGTTAATTGTGCACAATGAGTTTAATTTTCAAACTAAATATTTGTATGTTTTATAAACAGAATTATGTACCACTTGAAGAACAAAGAGAATCAAATGTGGTACAAACTGCATGGGCTATGATGGGCCTTATTCAGACCGGACAGGTAACACTAAACTTATATTTGAATTGATGATTAAGTAAGAAAAAATAAAACGGGGAGAGAGCGATTGAAAAAATCTTCCTCTTGTTTGAGTAGTTGATAATTGAGAGGAAATATATATAATGAGAAATCAAAATTAATCCTTCATTCTCCTCTAGCCACTTCACAAAAATTAAATACTTCAAATTGAGATATTTTAGAGGAAGTTTAATCTTTCCTTCCCCTCCAATACATTGCCAAATATATCCAAAATGTTTATTGTTATTAGTTGGGATTTAAAATGCTTATTTCTTATATATTAAGTCTCAAAGTGACCAATAAATAACAAGAAACTAATAGTATTTAATTTGGTTGGTAAAAGGGATGGAGAGACCCAACTCCTCTTCATTGTGGGGCAAAGATGCTTATCAATTCTCAGCTAGAGGATGGGGATTGGCCACAACAGGTTACTAGCTACCTCTATATTTTTTATTTGATTTGATTATTTGAATTTTAATTATGACCAAATAATTAAGTCGTTATGGGTATATTGTGATTTATTTTAATTTTCAGGAAACTACAGGAGTATTTATGAAGAATTGTATGTTACATTATCCAATGTATAGAAACATCTTCCCTATGTGGGCACTGGCAGAATATCGCAAACAAGTTCCATTACCTTACTCAGTTTTGTAGCATGGTTCAAGCATAAAGAAAATTGGTTTTCCTTTAGTGAAGAGATTATTTTCATTTATAGAGAGTGATACATTTTTGCTTATGAATTTTGATACAAAACTTGAAATTTACTTGAGTAGACCAGGCCAATAGTACTGTACTGTATGTCTTATTGTTAACTATATATAGACATCATAGACTCACTATCACAAAAGATCAAAATGACTTGTATAGATTGTGACCTCAACTTTATAATTCGTAACATGTTCCTTGGTCATTATGCTTCTTTAGCAGTTGCTAATGCAATAAACTCAGATTCCATTGTTAAATGGGAAATACATATTTGTTTCTTTGTTGCCCAACAAATTAAATGGCATCATCTCTCAACATAAAAATCCACACAAAGGTAAAATGGTTGTCATTCATATTTTTGTTATCCAACTTGCATCAAAATATCTTTTTAATTAATATAGTTGAAAAACATGAATAACAAATTTCCAAAGTTTTGTTCTTTTGAGATATGGAAGTATCCGTATATTGCTTTCCAAATATCATTACTTAAATTATTAGTAAACCTTGAAAGTCTACAAACAACAAATATAATATCAAACGTAGTACAATGCAGTGCACACATTGAAGTATTGAACTACCCTATTGCACTAGCATAGGCTAATTGTTAGTAATATCTTTCAATGACTGAAATTGTCACCTCAATGATCTTTCAAGAACTAAACTGTTAATTTACTCTAATTTTTTGTTGTCACGCACTGGGATTTAATAATTTACAATGACACTAGCTAGTTATTAATAGTTAATAGTAAGCACCTTTTTTGGGCAACGAAGCTAGTAGGCAAGTCCAACTTCCATGCAAATCCATGATACAAGCACGCTTGACTACATCCACACGTAATTTTACATGTATAGAACACTAGTCATAATGCTGGATCCTAGATGTAACATGCATTGCCTGATTTAGAATTAGTACAGTGCATTAAAAAGAAAAAAATAAACCCACAAATTACACTTGTTGAAAAAGAATTTGCTATATATCAGGATCGGATCCAAATAATAGAATCAACCTTTACAATACATTGGCCAAAATTGACACAAAAGGAAACATTATTGCCAACACATGCAGGGTTATCCCCCTTCAAATTTGAGTTTGATGAAAAATGGAGGATATGATGGGCATCATCAAGAGCACTTACAGATACAAAATTCATGAGACTGGACTAGTATGATTTACAAGGATGGATCTAGAGGTTAAGAACTACTATGAGATCTAACAGATGAAATAGATTGAGCAGATACAGATGCAGTTGGGCTGTTAAGTTCCCTCTCTCCATTGATTTCCTTGGGTTTTCCACTTAATCTTTCCATTGCATCTTGACAGATTTCATTAAACCATTCATCTTCGGGTAGCTCACTGACAAAAATAGTCATGTCAGCCTCAAAGGAAGAGCAAGTTAATGGCACAAGAATATGTAGAAAAAAATCACAAAGGCATAAATTATGATAACAAAAGCATATAACATACAAAAACATAAGATCAAAGGTCACATATGCTGGGATACTGGCCATCATCACGTGGCATCAACTCTAGAAATGTTTTAACCCCAAAAAGAAACAACAATAACAACAACAAAAGCCTTTTCTCACTATGTGGAGTCAGCTTTATAGATCAATTGACGCCAACGTATTTTTTCTTTACTCATTTCTATGGTTAGGTTATTAGTAATGAAATTCATCCTAATAGTTTCCTATTGTTTTCCTTGGTCTTCTCCTACCTCTAATTATCAGACTATCTTTCATATGGTCAATCTAAATTCAGGAGCCTCTAACGACCCGAAAAGAAACACCAAAAGAAAAATAACTTTAGAACCCCAAAAGAAAAAATCATCTGCTGCAGCTACTGTCTTGGGAATCTAGGATTGCTGTAATTACAGTAACATTTTTTTTGTATCCAGTATCCACTGATCTCCCTAAAAGATCAATCCCCACTTTGAAATATCAAGCAAAAGTAGTAATAATAATTATGTTTAAAAAAAAGAAACAGAAGCTAATGCTACCATGCCTTGGAAATTCAGACATGCGGTAACCAGAGAGGGGGAAAAAAAGGTAACCATTTCTAAAATGTTAAGATATCAAACATCATGTTAATAAATCAAACCTGAATAACCTACCTGTATGGGTCCATCCCAATCGCAGCATACGCTGCCATTGCTTTTGATATGATTTCATTAACTACTCTTTGCAAATTCCGTGACAAGTATCGGCCTTGAGAAGCAAAACACACAACAAACTTCATGTCCAAATAGAACTGCACAATGAACAAAAAAATTTATAAGGCTGTTCGAACTTCACAGTTCAGAAATTTTCTTCACATCAAGTCTGTTGTTATCTTTTTTTATCTTTCAAGTCGGCAAATCATTACCATACACACATACACTTCAAACATACCAAGTAAAAAATTAAACAATGTATAAACATGTCAAATAAGGCCATTTTCAATAATATAACAAATACAGAGGACATAGATAATTTCCTACTAAAGTGAAAGAAAGGTTTAGAATTCTATGTACATAAAAAAGTGATCTGACGATGCAGTTAAAGCAGGAGCATATCTTCCACGTTAAAATCATTACCATAAACACATACACTTAAAAGCAATGTATAATTTTGGCCAAATAAATAAAATAAAAGCAACGTATAAAAGCAGCGAATAAGGCCATTTTTAATCATATAACAAATATAGAGGACATAAATAATTCCTACTGAAGTGAATGAAAAGCTTTAGAATTCAATGTACATATAAATGTGATCTGATGAATGATGATGCAGTAAAAGCAGGAGCTGAAGCCAAAGAAACAGAAAGGTCCAAATGTATGTCCACAAAGCAGCATATAATGGAAAAGTTTATGGTTAACACTTTTACTGTTGTAGTTTTATTAAGCCTTAATATATGGTTGGTTCAGAACTCGAATTGTTAACTAACACTAGCTATTCCATTTCTGATAAACATTTTAGCTGAGGAAATGTCAACAGAACATCTTTTTATATGCCTTTCCTTAATTACTTTAGCTCACTTAAATTAAAAAAACTAAAAAAAGATTCATTGCTTAAATATGGGTTGTTAGAACAGTGAGTAAATTCTCTCATTGGAGTTCAAAGAGGTAATATGTAGTTTTCCCTTTCCAAACTATACAAGACTTGCTCACAAAAATTTACCCTACATTTCTTTCTTCCTTTTTGATTTGCAAATAGACAATACTATTTCTTCCTGTCTTGGCACATAGAAATCCACTAGTTACTAGTTACTTGAGTACTAAAAAGAGAGAACCTATTAAATTAAACTATAAACTTTGAAAGATGAACAAAAGATGTGCACACCTGCTGAAGTCCAAGAGGACCTAAGGGCCTCGGGCCTTCTTCAATATCATCCCAAAAGCTTTGGTCCTCCGAAAGCCACAAAATAACAGTTTCTGTAAGTCTCATCAAAAGCAACGTAGCAAACCTATCCCTCCCTTGGAACATATCAGCCGCCATAGTGGCCATTCTGTTCAGTTTTATAAAAAGTTCCTGGACAATAACAAAATAATATCATCAACAAAACATGAAAAATAATTGTAGCATAAATCTACAGTAGAATTATTAGAAGACCATCCATATTTATTAGTGCACAGTGATTTCTAAATTTTAAATATTTCCACACTGCAATCTACCTAAAGGAACAAAGAATTCGTTGAACTCAAAATTCAATATCAATATCTTTAAACAATAAGAAAGACTACAACTAACTAAAATATTAACACTAATCCAATAAAATAATATAACAGGAAATACCAAGACTCAAACATCGCAATTCATAACCCCGACTAATCATAACTTATCCCAATAAACTAACTACAAACTCATCAGTATCTCAAATAATAAAATACATTGAACTATAAAAATAACTAAAATCTTTAGCTTCTCACCCTAAATCTCTCGCTCATCAAGAAACATAGATTGAAGACCATAAATTTGGTCTTTAGAAGCACATACAGCAAAGTGAATTTATAAAGACCACAATCTAGCTGTCCTACAGCCTCTAACTACCACAAGGACTGCTGAATCAAGATCAGGATCCTTCTCACTCATTACATGTTACAATGTTAACATTATCCCCTTACAATGTTAACGTTATCCCCTCTTCCCAACCAAGAAGATGAGAAGTAGCGGGGACAGAAGGCACAGAGTAGAGAAACACTACAAACGTATTTCAAACATAGAAAATAAGGCAAAGAAAAGAAAAATTAAAAATCCACTCAAGAAAAACGTGAGGCAATTAAATTCTTTAAAAGGCTACCATTCAAAAGTTACTACACTGATAATTTTTGGTTACCAATATACCTGGTAAATCAAAGATGGAAACCATTCAATTTCATCTGCATTTCCATCCATATTTATATACATGTCAGCTGTGAGATGGCTATCGCCTTCTTCAGTAAAAATGAGGTCCAAAGCATGCTGACGACAGAATGTATCTTTTAATCTATCAATCACACCCACAAGTCGCCTCCTCCATTCTCTCTGTTCAGGATGACGGTTTTGCCTGTCTGACGGTCTTCTTCGATTATCATCCTTGTGAGCTGCCTGACTCAGAGGAGAAAGTTTCATGGCCGCACGAGGAAGTAATTCATCAGCTAGTAATGAGGCATTAGCGAGCAGGGCAATCTGCTGAGCTTCCGTCTCAGCCATTCTTACAATTTTATTTACAGAACCCTCAAAGGTTGCTTCTTCCTCCATAAATCCAGGTAGTGCTTTAATGAGCATGTTCACATAATTGTTAAATACTTGAAACAACCCTTCCAGAGCTTGGCCACCTAACTGCATACTAAGAAGTGGTCCTACATCTTCAAAGAAGTCCTGTATAAGCATAAAGAACACCCAGAATTAGGCAAATTGATAACATATACACTAAAACTTGAAACACAAGACACATGAATTTGAACTTAACACTACCAACAGTTTTGTTCAAGTTCTATAACAAAAAGTACAAACAAATACAAGACAAATGATCATTGGTACAGACGAGCAATCAGGATGATCCGCAGTTCAACACTGTTGCAAACTGAAATAAAATGGCATGTGTATGTGTGTATCAGAAAGGAAACAGTGTCTCAATCAAAAGTGGTAAGAGTTCGGAATATTGAGAAAAACCAAAATAAGAAAATGAAAGTTGTCTCAAAAAGAAAAGAAGAAAAAAGATGGAAACTTCTATATTAAATGAACATGAATAAAGTACTCCACTGCAATTGAAAATTCAAATACTTTCCCTGCAAGAGAGAACAGATCCAGATGGAGAATCTTAATAATAAACAATCTGTGCCCTTGATTTACACCATCTTTCACATAGTACTATCATCAGAATCAATGCTACAAACCTGTTTCTCAAAATCAGACACATCATTCCAAGAGTAAAGCTGTGTCAAGAGTAAAATTCTCACCTGCACCATCAAATTGAAGTGATGGGCACTACTTGTAAGTTTATGTTGAAATGCTGTCATATTACTAATTGATACACTTGAAGACCTACTAGTCTGACGGTTTGCCACAGGAGGGTAAATGAGCACCCAATCATCAGCTGCAGCCAAAGCAGCAGTACTTTCTTCAATTCGTTTCAAATTAGCATTTAATGCTTGCTCGACACTAGGCCTAAAAAGTTTCAAAAGCACAGGACAAAGAGCCAGGCCACGAGCTTCCAACAGTGAGCAATGACCCAATGCTATTTGAACACATTCTGCAGCAGCTCTTAAACCTCCAGCAGCTGCTGATGAAGATAATGCATGCCTTTTAACCAGAAGTGCAAATGCCTCGGTTTGCTTTGTAGCCCACACCACAAGCTCGGAAGCATAAGCTGGTTCCTGACCAAAAATAGCCAATGAGTCACTTGCTGCTTGTGCAACAGCAGAAAAAACCAATTGTGCAAGAGCAGCAGTGTATGCTCCTCCATACGAGGTGCTTGATGGCCGGAGACTTTGCATGTTATACTGATATCTTTGGAAATGGGCATTAAGAAGCAAGCTGTGAGCACGAGGACCATCTCCAAGTTTTTTAAGGGCCGAGATTGATCCACGAAGTTCAGCACCACGGGTGGATGGCTGACAAGCAGCTTCAGCAAGCTGATCAGCTAACTTCTGTCTGCGTTCAGCAATGGCATTCTGTAAAGACACAAGTGATGTTGGGTTCAGAGTCTTCATTTCTTTAGCTTCAGAAACTACACGTTCTCCTTCATCAAGAGCAACCAAAGCTTCGTCCACTCTCCTTTCAGCCATGAGAACATCCAAGAGATCAGGAAACTCAACTAACCATTTGTCCAGATCTTCTGCCTCCTTATCTTTAGAATCTGACAAAGTATTTGCAACAGAGCCTTCAGAAATGGAGTTCGATAAGGAATCAATGTTAACTCCCTCAGCCAAATTATGTATCAAAGCAGCTTGTGTAGATAGCAGGTTTCTCATCGATGAAAGCTCCCCCTCTAAATCTGATATCTCCTTAGATGTACTGTAAGATATACATATTACTTAAATTTAA
This sequence comes from Chamaecrista fasciculata, assembly GCA_003254925.1. Classification (NCBI taxonomy): domain Eukaryota; kingdom Viridiplantae; phylum Streptophyta; class Magnoliopsida; order Fabales; family Fabaceae; genus Chamaecrista; species Chamaecrista fasciculata. The sequence continues at coordinate 13,590 of QANZ01052132.1, read as the reverse complement.
AGCATAACATATACATCAGCTAAAGGTCATTGCAACAATAATGCTTTCAAGGAAAAACACAAAGGTCCAAATTTAACTTGTGTAAATCAGAAAGATAGACTATTTACCACCTCCTCTTCCCCCAACATTCACCAAAGGCAAGGAAGTGTTCCCCGTATATAAAAACAGAAGTAATATGTAAAGGATTTTGAGAAGCTATAAAAAAGGTAGATGCTAAACTCCCTCAGTTCATCTAATCCAGTTATAATACTTACATTAGATTGAGATACTAGTATGCACCTAAAATTATTAGGGCTCTTTTAGTATATAAGGTATCCCAAGAAATCAGAGCAACATGTAAATCAGTAAATGATCACTTCATTTCTAGTAGAACTAACCGTATGAAGGCCGCATAGTTAGCATAGACACTTCGGCGCATCTCCTCAGCCGAAGCTTTCTTCAAATCCACTAAATATGTGCATAGTTGCTTTATTTCCTGAAAGACGAAGTAAATATTGCCATGGATTATTTGACAGGATTTTCAACCAGCAACATGAAATAGAGAAAACTCTTCTCTACATGCAGAACAAGCACATCAAAATCACAGGTAGCACCACTTAATGATATTAATTAAATGTTCTTCAATAGTGTCATTATTCAAAGTTTATAAATTAGTTTAAATGCTACGGTTGTACATTAATACTAGTTGTACCAAACAAGACCTAGATAGACGCCAGATAGTGTGAAAAATGCATTCTCCTTCCAATATAAACAATGCATAAAGGAAGTAAGGGCAATATATAAGTAACTGGGGCGGAAGTTCAATGCAGCTATAATTAAGCCTCTAATATTGAGGCATCAATAAATACCCATGTACTGCATCATCCCAACTAGTACAATGTGACAAAACCAACAATTGATTAATTCTCTGATCTACTATTTTTTTTAAAAAAATATTCTCTGATCTTCCTCCAACTTTCTTTAGAAGGAATAATATACCAGGTCAATTCAATGGAAAATTTTTCTCGAAAGCTAGAGATTATTGATCTGCGATATTTGATTATATTAGTAAACTAACAAGTCAATTCTTTTATGCAGCTTGGTCCCAAGAATTTAGTTAATACACAAATTGATCCTCAAAAATAACAAAGGGACTCAAGCAACATGTTTATTGTTTTCAAGACTCGCTCATGAACTCACTTTAGAGAAGTAAAGCTAAATGAGTATAGTCGGTAACTCAAATACTGCGAGAGTATTGAAACTAATTCTAAAAAACCAGGACCATAAAGAGCTGAACCACTAATATAATCAGCAATTATAGGCAGCTAATAACCCACAAAATTTCTCCACCGGCTGAAATGAATTCAGACTATAACTTTTAGGAGATCGGGGACATAGTGGGCACTACCACACTAGCACTAAATAATCAGCTAAACCGAGTATTTACCAGCTTAAACCCGAAAAACAAGGGGCGAATTCATCGGCGAAGCCTTCATTCACAACAGTCTAAAATTTCGCCACAAGCCACACGTATAAACAAAGAAAGCTAAGAAAAACGACTGATTTCGCACACACGAAAACCCACCTTCTCGTTGAGAGAACATTTGGACTGAACATAGCCCTCGGCATCAAATTTATCAGACTTGAAGGCATTGAGACCCTCGACGAGCTTCGCTCCGCTCTCTTTCACAGGCGTACCCCTGGACCGAGATACCTTCGCCGTAGCCATAGCCTATACAATAATGCCCACAATTCACGGCAGGAACAAGGAGATCAGAAGCAGTAAGCAAAATTTAGGGTTAAAAATGGGAAAACAAAAAACAAAAAGCAAGATCGAAGCGAGAATCTAGAAAGGAGGATATTTAATGAACGAAATGTGTGATGAAATTCGAAACTATGGAGCTGAGACAGACAATCCCTACGGAATCGGTGAGAGCAGGGAAGAGAGAGAAAGAGAGATGCTAGAGAGAGAAGCACAACTTGCGTTGTGTATCTTCTTTTTATTCAACAGTTTTCTTCGTATTTCGGCAATTCAACTTCAGAGGCTTGTTTCTGAGCCTTTTGGTTTGACTGTCGTCTTCAGAGGGTATAAGGTCAAAATTATATAGCATTAATAATAAATATTAATTAACAAATTTCAATAATTTTTTTTTTTGGCCTGAACAAATTTCAATAATTAGAATACTTAAATTTAATATGCTTTTTTATAAAAAAAAAAAGTTAATAAAAATTAGTCTCAAATTCACTTCAACACTTGATTTAACTTTTTTTTTTGACAATCATAAGTAAACATAAAAAAAAAACTCGTAAAGAGAAACATATAATTATGAATTTGTTACCTTAAGACTTGAAACGAAATATATATAATTAAATTTTCTTATTTGATCGTGAAACGAGTGACTCACTTTTAGATATTTGATTTGACTTTATTTATTGATGACTCCAATTAAATAGAAAAAATAATCATCAAAAGTATTTTATAACTCTAGAATTGTCACGTTCAAACTTAAAATAAAATAAATATGACATTTAATAATTTGGAACCAAAATAAAACTTCATGAAAATATTTAGGACCACCATTAAAATTTTAAAACATTTAAAATAAATAAAACTTAAGAATGTACATTTATGACCGAATTAAATTTTTTTAAAAAAATAAAATTTTAATTTAGGTTAATTGTATATTTCTTTTACTTTTAGCACATATATTAATAAAAATTATTCATATATAAATATTATAAATTTAAAATTAGTAAAAATTTGAATGTAGTATTTTTATCAATAAAAAAATCTATTTAGTTATGAATTTATGGTTAAGTTTATGTTTTATAATTTATGTATTTGTTTTTTTGGTGAAAAACAAGGACTAAACAAAGCTAGCTAGAAACAACACGAGGGAGACAAGCTCTCCATTAATCATGAGTTATATGAACCACTCCACATACATGAATTGACTTGACTTCAACAACATATCCTAATAATTTTTTATATATATAAAAAAAATATCCTAATAATAATATTGATAATTTACTGATTATAACTTAGGTGATAGAATTGGATAAATCACATGATATTAATATATTAGACAGTGAAACTTCGTTTCCCAAAAAATTCCACTTTTGTATACCTAATAATAATACCACTAATTTACTGATTATAGCCTAATAAAATTGGATAAATCACATGACAAATTAATATATTATTGAGAGTGTAATTCATTTCCCAAAATACTGCACATTCCCTTCTTTAACTTCCACTTTTGTATGCCCAAATAAATACTCAATAATAGTACCAATAATTTACTAATTATAGCATAATAAAATTAGATAAATCACATGACATATTGATATAATATTGAGGAGGAAACTTCATTTCTTAAAAGACTCCACGTTTCCTTCTTTGCATCCACTTTTCCATCTTGAGAACATAGAATTTAGTGGCGTTTTATAATTATCACAATTGTTAATAGAGAAACAAAAATGACCATTTCTAGCTGTTTATAACTATAACATCTTATTTTGTTCAGTTTTTTTTTTATAAATATTCTGACTTCTGAGCCATTTTTTTGTAAATAAGCAAAATTTTGGGCCATTTAGTAAATAAATAATTCTTAGGGGTCATCAAAAAATAGATAAAGGAGACCTAATCTTCATGACTTAAAGATTTCGAATTAAATCGAGTTTAATTTAAAATTAAATTTAATAAAGTAATTTTTAATTTAATTACTAAATTAAACCAAATCAAGTTTAATTTTGAATTTGATAAAATTTTATCATAAAATGAAAATCAGATACTTTAATATATTTTTTAAAAAAAGAAAAACGAAAGCCAAATTGAACATCTTACTATCTTAGTCATGATCATCTCATACTTTAAAGTTCAGGGATCTCAATCTGATTCAAATCAAATTTGAATATGATCAAATCTTAAGGGTCAGTTCGTTTGTGCTTATAATAAAATTTGCTCTGATTATAATCAGAGTATGATTATAATCAAAGTTGATTATTTGTGTATTGTTTGGATGAAAGTTGATTATTTGGTGTGAAATTATTAAAATGAGTATATAATGATTGTGGTTGGTAGATAGAAGGGTAAGGAAATTGATAAATTGTATAGGAGTAGAAATGGAAGAAAAAGTTGGAAAAAGTAAGATGTGATTTGATTATAATCAAAGTGTGTTTGGATGTGATTGTTGCTTATACAAAAATCAAATTATATCACTGTTTGCCTTGGAAAGCGTGAAAATATGATTATAATCATGTGCAACTTTGGAGGTGATTATTTTGTTTGGTCCACCGAACTAATTTTGCTTATGAAATGGTCGACCAATAAGGACTAAAGTGTAGCATTTTTTCGAATCAGGCCCCGACATTCGGTGGACTATAAAAAAAAATGGTCCACCGTTTGGCACAAGATGAGAGAGAATGTAAAAAAGCACTCCGAACCTGAAGAAAAATTTCAATGTGGCTCATTTCAGATATTCGGTCGACCATTTTTTGCATCGGTGGACCGAACGTCGGGCCTGATATCATTCTCAAGTTGATATTCGGTCCACCGTTGACAGAATCGGTCGACCATTTCAGGTAAATTACTATTTTAGCCTTGTGATGTGTGATTGAATGTATTAGAGTATAGGTAATTATAGGTATATATAGGGGTATAAGTGTAATTGGGTGTGTTTGATTATAAAAAAGTCAAGATTATAATTTGATCAGAAAAAAAACGCAAACGAACATGCTTATTACTATTATAATCATAACAGATTATAATCAGAGCGCAAACGAACTGGCCTAAGTCTTAAGAATTCAAGTTACTCTATAAAAAGAGAATCAGGTCCCAAACCCTAGAGGACACTTTTCAAGAGCCAAATTTTAGTTCTTCATTTTCTATTCCCACTCTTAGCACCCATCCTCCCATCAAGGGAAAAAGTAAGGGTATGTTTGATTTTGTTTTTTTAGAAATAAAATTTTAAAACTATTCTTAAACTTATTTCTGAAAACCTAACAAAAAAAATTGTTTGGTAAACTAATTTATTAGAGTAGGAGATGAACTTTACAAGATTTTGCAAAAATTACAGAATTTTTCAAATATTTTCAAAATTTACAAGAACTTCCCTGGATCATAGTAATTATGGACTAAAATGAAAAATATAAAAAAAGTTTAGGGTCAAAATGTAATTTCAAAAAATATTGGAAAAAGGGTAAAATTACAGATTAGTCCTAAATCTGAAAAAAAAAAAGCAGTTTAGTCCTACAAAATTGTGCATTCAATGGAAGGAAGATGAGCTTTATAAATTGTTGCAAAAATTATAGAATGTCCCCAAATATTTTCATAATTTACAAAAATATCCCAGGATCACGATATTTAAGGACTAAAATTAAAATTACAAAAAAATATTTAGGGTCAAAACGTAATTTTGAAAAAAATGGAAAAATCTGGAAATTTAACACCAGTCCGAAATCTGAAACATGAATGCAATTTAATCCTAAATCTGAATATAGGAAATACTTGTAAAATATTACAAATATGCCACCGCTTATTTTATAAAAACTAAGTTCAAAACAAGTTTTAATAGTTATCTATTTTTATGTTTTAAAAACAGGTTTCAGTTTTTTTAAAAAAAAAACAAATATAATAAAATAGATTATCAAACAAAGTTTTTTGTTTTTGTTTATAAAAACAGAAAACTATTTTCAGAGAATAAAATTAAACATTCCCTAGGTCTCTCTTATCATCTTCTCTTATTTACTATTTTAGGGTCTACATGTAGCATTTTATTTTATATTTTATTTAAGTCTTCACAAATGTTTCTGATAATAGGCCCAATAATCAGGAGGCCCAAAAGGCTCAAACTAGCAGCGTGCAAGCCCAACAGAGGAGTCACCCAGGCGTGAACGCCTCATGCTCCTTCATCAGTTGAGGACGCCAACAATCACAAATAATGTGGGCGTCCACGTGGAAACGAATAAGGAAACATTGTCTAATCAATCAAGAATCAGTCAAAGATCAATCAGGATCCCCTGATTGATTCTCTCATTAATAGCGCATTGCCCACTAAGGCATCTTCGCAAGAAAGGAAAGTACGTGGGAGCCAAGGATCACAATCAGATCAACTGAAGATCACAATTAGATCAGCCAAATCAGCCGAGATCACAATCAGCCATTCAAGCATTTATGGTAAGATCTCATCATATTATCCTCAACCAGTATAAAAGGGAAGCCCTTCACACTGGATAAAGGTACGCACTCTAACCAGTCTATTGAGATTATTGTGCTCAACCCTCGCAGGGCCACCCCTATGTATTCATTGACTTGCAGACGACTTCCGACCCAGAGTTACCTCATCGAACCAGGTAATGCCCCCGGCTAAAACCATGTTCATCAGAGTTGTATATGTAAATATTAAGAGTGATCAATGAGTGTTTGATTCAGGCATAAAAAACAATTAAAGAACGCATCTATTCATGACTGGATACTTTCCTTCATCAATAACCATTTTCTACTATTAATCAATATTCAGAGTAACCATTGCAATTCTGGCAAAAAAAAAAAAAANAAAAAAAAAAAAAAAAGAGTAACCATTGCAATGATTCGGTAAAAGGATAAAGGGCAATTGCCGAAATAAATTGATTAATAAAGGGTATTTTAGAAAAATAAAGTTCACACCAACCCACACTTTTATGGAAATAAAGTGATTAATAAAGGGTATTTTAAGAAAATAAAGTTGACACCAACCCACACTTTTATGGAAATAAATTGATTAATAAAGGGTATTTTAAGAAAATAAAGTTGATACCAACCCACACTTTTATGGAAATAAATTGATTAATAAAGGGTATTTTAAGAAAATAAAGTTGATACCAACCCACAATTTTAATTTTAACTAGTAAAGATAAAGCTATATATATCCTAATGTTTTACACTTATATCTTTGCAGCAATACATTGTGCAGATACTCTCACGTATTGGGCCATAGTGGCTTGGGCCTTGATTCATATAAAAAATCCAATGAAAAATCTAATGAAATTATAAATTTTGTTGATATTACACTTAATGATTGATGTTAAAAATTCATAATAGCTATTCAATTTGAATTAGTATCTTAACAAAATGGCTAAATTGATTGTAATATATGGCATCTCTCAAGAACTAAATCTTATAATTTCTTCCTTTACGAGACTAAATTAAAAAAACTATTATCCTTCATGGACCAAATCATGAATTTTGTCATATATATTATGTAACAGACGTTAAGTTCTTTTATAGGTGTTTTGGTGAGGCTAAATTACTCAGAGTCTCAGACAATTAAAATAGATTCATGCTCAAGTTTATGACAAGCTTGGATCCTCGTCCTCGGCATTTGGAGGTAGATATGACTTATGAGGTTCATGAAGTAAGAGAGAACTACGAAAAGATAATTTTTTAATTTATCAAACTAAATGATTTTTGTTTTGAAAAATTGTATTTTCTACTTTCAAAATCATTAAAAATTTGACAAATGTATTTTTGGTATCTCTAAAGTATAGGGTCAAGTTCGGTTGTATCCCCAAAGTTATTTTTGGGTTAATTATACCTTCAATGTTTCATATTTTAGTCAATTGTACCTCAATGTTCATATTTGAGTTGATTGTACTCCGAAGTTGGGGGTAAAACTGACACAAAAATAAAAGATTAGGGGTATAATTGAATCAAAAAATTTTGGTGGTACAACTGAAACTGACATCATATTTTGAGAGTACCAAGAGTATTTTATCCTAAATATTTTTGACAAAAGTACCTTTTTCGATTTCAAACTTTACATCTTTTTTCAATTTCGTCCCCAATGATTGTTTATTGTCAGTTTTGTCTCCAAATTTTAATATATTGAGAGACTTTATCCATTGTTCTTACTTTAGCCAAATATGAACGACAAATTCTACGTGGTTAATGACATGTAATGTAAAATTGATAGAAAAAGAAAATCAAATTTTAACTTAAATTGAAAAACACCATGAAGACTGTCGTTAATTTATTGAAAGAAGTTAGTCAAATGATAAAATTGACCGAAATGTGAAACTTTGGGACAAAATTGACAGTAAACAAACATTAGAGACGAAATTAAAAATTGATGTAAAGTTTGACAACGAAAAGAATACTTTTACCATTTTTTTAGTTAATTCTTTGAAAATACTGGTTAGATAAACTTTTAATAATATTAACCCTATAAATATATGATAATCATATATTATTACAAAAAGAAAAAGAATATTTTAAAATGTATGCACCGGCAACTTTTCAAGAAGCTAAAACAACGACAATGAGTAGAAGGTTCTAGAGTAATGTTTGACGACAATTAACCCTAGGTCTATTCTAGGGCTATATAAAGCATCGAACCATTAGAATACAAAGCATTCCTTATAACCGCACACTTGATCCTATGCTAAACTTAGGGTTTCTTTTTCTTTTCCCTTCTCGATTTGTTTTAACAAGTTAGAGATCCAGGCGATGGAAGGATGTGATGAAGACAAGGATGTCGATAAAGCTAACAGAGAAAATATGAATACTACTTCTACAAATCAAATCAATGGTACACAAAAAAAGTATACATAATAGACGACTATCGATGATATTTATAATTCATATATTCTTCTAAATTGAGCATAATAAACCTTTGTTGCTTTTATAATTTATACATTAATTAAATCAAATTAATTGAGGAAGTGAAAATGATTTTGACAAAGAACAGAATACAAAATTATTTTGAAGGCTAAAGTAATACTTTGGTCCCTATAAATTCATTGAGTTTGTAACTCAACCCTATAATTTCATTCTTTGTAACTCAATCCTTATGTAAGCAGGTTGGTATAGTGAGAGTGCGATGGAGGAAAAACTGGAGAAAACAGCTAAATATACGTAGCTCATCAAAAGGGTGAGTGCTTAATTAGCGAGATCGATCTTTAATTAATTTATTTTGTGTTTAGCTTGTTGGTATTGGTTAAGTTGAGTTTAATGCATATATATTTTATATGAAACTCTAGATAATCAATATCTATATGATCAGCATGTATACTTTAGAAGATTGCTCAGCTGTACTCATTGCTAACTTCATGAGTTGTGCTAGCACTTTGATGATGATGTGGCACTCAAGACTAATTTCTAGATTATTCTAGCATGTGCAGGATGTAGATGTACACTGTATTAGTTATTTTCTCTATATATATTTTTGTGCATTTTCCGTGAGTATGTACAACTCATAGATTGGGTTTGTTATTTGTTTGTCCAATAAAGACCTAGCCATGTGTATTCTATTTTCTGCACCCTCAATTGTATATATTTAGCTGTAGTGAATGGAATCCTCATAGAATTATTCAGCATTTTGCTTCTTTTATATTTTGTACATGATATCAGAGATTGCACCGATCCTACCCTAATTCCGCATCAATGTCTTCTGCCGCTTTCGTAGTATCTTTTACCTCATGTTGATTTTTTTTTGAAGATTCGAAAATTTAAATTTGAGAGAGAGAGAAAGCAGAGTTTTTTAAAAGGTTGAAATCTAATTGCATTTTTATTCATAACTCAATAATAATTTATACAAGATGAAAAATAATAAACTCCTTAATTTTTTAGGTTACATAATTCAAACTAAAATATGAAGATAACAAGAATCTGAAATCCTAATTATAAAAATAAAAAAATAAAAAACCTAACAACAAATATCTTGGGAGATATCTTATTCAAATTTAAAAAGTAACAAAATATTGGACCTAAAATGCCATATGTCAACACTTCTCGTTGGCATTTTGGTGACAAACTTCAAACTTTATTCAAATTTAATGAAGATGATGAAAAAGAAGGAAAATTGAAAATAATGGAATAAAAATTGAACTAAGGGACCAATTTGAAGAAGAGATGAAATATTTTTTTTTAAATATTAATGATTATGTGGCAAATTCTACACAGTTGGAAATTTTTTTTTTTTTTTTNAATTTTTTTTTTTTTTTTTTTCAGTTTTTCGACTACTGACGTGGCATTTAACGTGTCACATCAACAGTTAACGGCCACGTCAGCGTTTTTTGAAACGGCGAGTTGACAAAAGGACTAATTTAACTAACGTTGGTAAAATTCGAAAACTTATTTACCTATTTCATTAATCTGGGGACTAATTTAGTAACGTCTACATAATCCAATACCTAAAGTTTAAACTTTGGTTTGGTACCGTACAACATTAACATCAAATTCGAAGTCAACCATGATTTGTTTTCTTTCACATACTTTATATAACCAAAAATAATTCCACATTTAATTTAGGGTAAATTCCACTTTGGTACCCTGTTTTATAGACCAATTCCACTTTGGTACCTTGTTCTTTCAAAAGTGACACTTTGGTACCCTGTTCTTTCAAAAATGTCATTTTGGTACCCTGTTCTTTCAGAAGTGACATTTTGGTACTCTGTTCTTTAGACCAAGTGACACTTTGGTACCCTAAAAAAGATAGAATAGGGTAACAAATAGTGAAAGAACAGGGTACCAAAGTGTCACTTGGTCCAAAGAACAGGGTACCAAAATGTCACTTTTGAAAGAACAAGGTACCAAAATGATATTTTTGAAAAAACAGGGTACCAAAGTGTCACTTTTGAAAGAACAGGGTACCAAAGTGGAATTGGTCCATAGAACAGGGTACTAAAGTGAAATTTACCCTTTAATTTAAACAGCATTTGAGATCTTGTTAAGGTGATTGGACCACAGGATAACCATCCAATCCAAATACCCACAGTAAAGAAAAAAAAAGTTAAAGGAGTAAATTAATTTGATTCTTCAGTTAAATAAATAAATTAATTGATGAGATTTGAAAAACAAATATAATATTTCAATTTTAACCATTTTCTATTCTACTAGCATAATTTAAAATTGGATTTAAGTTTATTATTAAAATATAACATTTAATATTTTTAATAGAAGAATCAAATAAATTGTAAGGTTAAAGTGCACTAAGACTTTCAAGTTTTAAGTCCACAGCAAAAAAAAAAACACTCATTAGTTTTAAAACTTAATAAATAGATCCTATAACTTTTCAACTCTGTTCACTTAAGACATATATTTTAAAATTTGATAGATAATCTCTTTAAATTTTCAATTTTTGTTCATTTAGAATCCTTAAATAACTTGACTTTTTTGCATGGTTTTTAAAAATCGGACGGGATATTGAACTGGCCGAGGTAGCAGTTCAAGGTTCAATGGTTCAACTAAGTTCAACCGGGGTTGGACCGTTAACAAATAAATAATTAAAAATAATAAAAAAACCTAAATATAATAAAATTCTAATTCAAATAGTTATAATTAGATTATAAAACACAATTATAAAATTAACATATAGATACAAGTTTCATAAATTTACATGAATTAATATAGATATAGTCAATTTTCATAATATTCATCAATATAATATCATCAGGTGACATTTTATGATTACTTTCTCTATCAAATTTTGATTCATAACCAACATTCTCTAAGATTTGACCCATAATTATTAAAAAAAACCCAAAAAAGGAAAAAAAATATAATAAAAAAAATATATAAGGTCGGTTCATCTCCGGTTTAGGAAGGTTTTTGACCGATTCCCCCGGTTCTCTGCATAACCGATTATTGGGGAACCTCAAACTAGCCTAGTGTCCGGTTCCCGGTTGAACCGGCCAGTCCGGTCCGGTTTTAATAACCATGCTTTTGAGAGCTCACAGTTATCTCTCTTAAGGGAACAAAACTAAAAGTTCAAGTATAGTTTGTCACTCAAATTTTAAAACTCAAAGATTCTAAGTGATTAAAGTCAAAAGTTCAAGGGATCTATCTCTCAAATTGTAAAACCTAGGGTTGTACCGTGAGAGTCGGAGAGAGAGATTCAAAAATTCAAATTGTACAAAAGAAATTGTGAAACCGGAGGAGTAGAGTAAGGGAGGTGAGTGGGAGACAGCTGTGTCTTTGAGAACCGAGAAGTCAAGTCAGATTTAAAAACTTACTCTAGAAGTTTCATTAAAAATATCTAAATTTCCCTTTCCCTCTTTCTTTTTTTTAATCGGGTCGATTGGGGTTAAAACGGGTTTATCCGATAATCCAATTAGACCGATTTTTTTTGAAAAACTAGATTCGCTTCTACCGGAACGATTAAATCCGAACTGGCCGAACTCGATATTTACCGTCGGGTTAACCCATTTTTGCACACTCTTACCTAAGGATGTTCACTTCCGACATAAAACTCTTGGAGTCTTGGGAATCTCAGTATAATTTAACATAATTGTAATTACTCTAAAAGAAAATTAATTGTAATAAATTTAAAAGAAAAACATATTATTTCAAAGATTAAACAATAAATTTTGTCAAAAACAAAAATTAAAATAAATCCAATACAACAAAACTCCATGAACACACACAAACACAAACACATACTACGATAACGTAATCACTTAAGTTTCCTTGAATTTGACTATTTTGTTGCTCTTAACTTTCTCCACTTGATAGCCAAATCCGACAGTGTCTTAGTAGACGACCCATCCTCCATTAAAGCAGAAGCAGCATCATCCTTAAGATTCTTCATTCTCCTACGAACTTCTTTCCCTTCTTCTCCTTCCATCACCCTCTTTATCACTTTCGCAATTCCCTCTTTCTTCTTCATCTTTTTCCCATCATCATCATTACTCTCTACTCTCACAGCCACTTTCAATGAATCCACAATCAAAGCCGCATTAGTCCTCTGTTCTGCAAACAGAGGCCAAGCAATCATAGCCACACCATTCACCACACTCTCCAAAATTGAGTTCCAACCACAATGAGTCAAAAACCCACCCACCGAACCATGGTTCAAAACTTTCACTTGTGGTGCCCATGAACCCATAACCAAACCTCTCTCTTTAGTCCTCTCTATGAACCCTTTTGGTAAGAAATTCTCAGGATGATGATTTTGATGATCTTGACCATCATCGTTAAGATACGACGCTGTGGCTGTGTCGTTTGGTGGTTTTACATTGACCCATAAGAATCTTACGTTGCTTAGTTCTAATCCTAATGCTAGTTCTTTGATTTGGTCTCCTGAAAGGGACCCACCACTTCCAAAAGAAACATAGAGAACAGAGTTTGCTGGCTGTGTGTCTAGCCATTTTAGGCAGTCTGAACCGGTTATGTGACCGGTTGAGTTAGACCCGGTTTGGATTATGGGCCCAATTGGGTATACCTTGAAGCTAGTTGATTTGCTTGCGACGACGTCGTTTTCAGGATCCTGCAAAGGCTAACAGAGTTATTTATACTTTTTCGGTGGTTTTGGATAGAAAAGTAAACTAATAAAGTACATTATGCAGGGAGTGGCTCGGCTAAATTAGGAGGTAGATGAAGTATGTCTAAATTATGTCATCCTCACAATCCAGCTCATCTAATGCATATAATGGTGCCACGTTGCCTTTTATTTTCTATTGTCTATTTCGTGGAGCTTTTTCACAATGGGAAAGGATGATGAGTTATGAGAGAGAAGGAACTGCTATGGTGTGTTAAAAAGTGTAAATTTAAGTTTTAGTCTTTAAATTATTTTAAAACTACGATTTAGTCCTTAAATATTAAAATTATATTTTTAATCTCCTATTTTATTTTTT
>QANZ01052125.1:18810-33512 GCA_003254925.1 Chamaecrista fasciculata | reverse complement strand
GCAATAAAGATTTGATCTCAAGATTTGATTTTGAGTCTCAAATTTCGAATTGCCACCTATTTATTTTTGAATTATAATATTTGGTTTAATATTATAAATCAAAAGATATATTGAGATATCTTAAGATATCCAATATCTTAGAGATTTACTAATTGGATTAGGATTCCCTAAAACTAGGAATGAGAACACTATAAATAGGGCTCTAGGCGCATAACACAAGAACAAGTAACAACACACATCAATTCTTGGTTAGACTAAGAATTTCGCCTAGTGCCCCATTGAGAGTGAAAAATTCGCCTAGTCCTAATATTGTGAGAGTGAGTCGATTTTCTTGAAAGAGAATTGGACCTGCATCCGATAATATTAGTACTCCCCAATCAATCTTGATAATCAAGAACAGTTCTTGATTATTCAAGAATCATAGATAGAGTTCCCGTATTCACTTGGGAAGAAGTGAAGGAGGCTAGCACCTGGGCATCTGCCAAACTGCTCGTGTGGATCACCGGTAGAGGAAGGACACTCGGAGTGGACTTCTCAAATTCGCGAACACGATAAGTCACCGATTGAAATTAGGTAAACATCTTTACTTTCCTAGTATAAACATAGTTAGTGGATCCTGGAAGGAATCACAGAGTTAGCATATTTAATTAAGTTTTTTTTTTTATTTTTCCGCTGCGCTCCCTCTGTGATTTCCCAACAATTCTATCATATAATATTTAAAAATAAACATCAAAATCGTAATTCAGTTTGACCTATAAAAACTTCCTGTAACTTGCTCTTGAGTAGCAATATTCATATGCTTTGACATCTCCAGTTTAAAGTTAAGCAAAAAAATAGCTCTGATCAATTTAACTATACATTATAGATTATATATATATAAAGTATATCTGACAAATTAAATCAATTAATGAACCAATCTAATGACTTCACATTGCCATGGTAAAATTAGAAACAGAGCTGTAATATAAGATCCAAAGAGTGCAAAGGAAGTTGCTTTAGGTTGTTCATGGGAAACCAAAAAAGGATGTTATTGTAGTATGGAGATTAAGTATTCATTGGCTAGAGAACACACTCCAAAACTGGAGGTTCCACATAAGTTTCCTAAAGTATACTCCATGGCTTGCTTCCTTGATTAAAGAAATCACCAACCATATGAAAAATAGATATCCAAACAAATCAAGACACAAAGACCAAAACTAATCAAATACTATATTGCAAAGAGAGTTTTTTTAGGGTGGTTTGACAGAAATTTCAAGTAAGTAATTACCTCCAGTAATAGTAATTACATCTTCATATGAAAATAATAAGCAAGAGACAAAATTAATGAATTCATTATATAAGAGAACTATGTTGTATATCACCGGAAGAATTTGCAAGTAGTTCGTGTGTATGCTGGGGAAGCAAGAAAAGGGATAAAATGACACAAACATTGATCCAATTTGTATGTAACTGCAAATAGTTTAGCAGTGAAACCAACCTTTTGACATAACTCTAATCAGTGTCAACAACTCTCAATGAACGGAACTGCTGCCCAGTCTCAGGCTCTACATAAGTCTACATAAAATAAGCATAGTTTAATCTTTTGACAGAACTCTAATCAGTGTCTTTGTCCTTCAATAGCATCTATATAGAGTTTTGAAAGTGAGTATGTATAATTGTATAAATCTCTTATTGTTTCCAACTTCCAAGGTTACCAAACTTCCAAGATATAAGGAAAATGCTAAAACCGCAAATCAACCCCCTAATGAAAGTTCTTTCTGTACGTTCAAATCCTTTCCCTTCTGTTGTAAGGGATCAAAACGTAAGGAACAAAAGGTTTTGGGGAAAAATATTCAGTTTCAGGCAATAAGAGATTTGAAGGACTAATTGAGACTCCAAATAAATATTTTGTCTAACAATGAACACTATAAATTGGAACTGAAAATTATGTCTAACAATGAACACTTCAAATTAGAATTTAAAATTAAAGCCAAATTAGTTGGAAAAAAAACCAATAAGCATTGCTATAGACCAAATGAAGCATTGATAAAGGCTTCATGAGATCTAAATGCTTATGAAGAATTCTCTAAAGTAGCGGTAAGATCATACTTACAGCCTTGTCTGAATTGAGAACCTTAATTTACTTGGTGAGTATATATTATCACATGAAGGACCAATTAGTGAGTATTATCATTTCCCAATTGCCCTCAGAACCTGCCACCAAAAGAAAAAAGCTTCAGAACTCAAAGGATGGCAATGGAAAACTGAAATCCAACAAACAGACATAAACTGTAATGTGTTCTTGTAATCAGTTGATATTAATAAAAATCAAGGACTAAATTATAAATTTGACACAACTTTATTAATTTGTAGCTTGAAATGCCTTAAATGCCTGAAACAGATTACCTTGTAAAATTTTATTGCTCTAAGAATATGTCACGTTCTAGCATGCCATGATACCTAATGCTGAGATTTTAAAGACGTAGGTGTCAGTTTTGATTGTAGCTTTCACCGTTGGTCGATCATGACTACATTTTAGGCATGTGACATATTTGTGTCTATTTTTCTTTCAAAGGAACTTTTATTTCAGCAGTCAAAACAGAGCAGATTGTGATTTATGCTAGTAATTTGGGTATCTATTTTTCTTCAAATATTAAAAAGTAGGAGCATGATGATACAAATACCAGATATTGAGCTTTCAATTTTTGAGAAACGCAAAGACAATCTCTGCCTATACAGATGTAATGTGCAATCTCCAGAAATAACGCCAGTTTTTTCAACTACTCTTGTCATGTGCGACGACGAATCATCTTCGAGCGAGAAGATCTGAAACATACAAACACATGCAAGTATTTTTCGTCAATAGATTCATCACAGAAATCATATTATTCTTGGTTCTAAGATGCTAATATTTTCACCTCACAGATGCAATAACTTATAATCTATAACAACATTGAGCTTTTCAAGAAATCATCTATGTTAATGGCCTAAATATATTTCCTAACCAATAAAAATTCTTCAAACTTTCAAAAAAAATCTACCAAGGTAAAAGAAAGGTAAATGAAAACAGGAAGCAGAAGAATTAATAAAGGCCCATACCAAAAGAAGAAATAACTTAGAAAGTGAACAAAGACAATTACCTATGGTATTGGAAACGTTACTTGAAATAATAAGATTCATCATCATATAAGAACCAAAATTAAAACATTTGCAGATCACCATGATAATGGAATTTCCGCATAAAGAACAAAAAGACTTAGATACAACCCAAAAGGCTCAAGAAATTAAGGAAAAACCTTGTTAGGATTTCTTTTAACATATGAATCTTCTTCTGATGCAACTTGCAAGGAAACTCTCAACATCAGTAAACTCTGCAACAAATGAATCCATCATCATCATCCACCCACTCAAAATAATCTAAATTTTTTCTTTATGACAGTAAATGAATAGTTGATGCTTCTCCTCCCACACAAAGATACAGAATCAAATACATCTACATGATGTACTTATAAATGTAAAAATATGCAATGCAGCAATGTTAAATTTGCAGAAGTTATAAAGATTACAATGATGACCTGTTGTAAATTTAAATTAAATATCTGCAAAATCCTAAGGTTGATGATCACCAATACTTGAAAATGCTTTTAGAAAACGACTCTAAGCAATAACTACATGTATAGTGCAGGAACATGGGAATCCAAAATAATTCAACTAAAAGATTAAATAAGACGTGCAAGAATAGCAAGGATATTAATGGTTCTTACAGTAAGTACTGAAGTAGGAACTGCCAAGATGGTCAAAGGAATGTAAGCAACAGCCCTGAAAATTACCATATAAACATGAGTCCACAAATTCATGCATTCAAGTCAATCATTGTCCATTAATTCATGCGAACTTATATCAAAAAATTATTCTTCTGCACTACATCATGATTAAGACAAAATTATAAGACTATGAAAGTAAGTGGACAATCTCTTCCGAAGCTGACCAACAAAGGTTTCCCTTTTCCAGACAGAAAAATATAATTCTATTTCCAAATATTTTGTTCCCTGTTGTTTCTTGCTATGAATAACATTGTTGTTAAATTTCAAGCAACAATTAACTCAATCAAACAACAATTAACTCAATAAAGCAACAATTACATTCAATGAACAATGACATACCAAACTTGTGCGATTAGGTGTGAAGGAGTAAGATTTGAGGACTGCAAACTGTAGGAGAAGCAAACCCAATTGAAATTTAACAACAATGGAAGTGTTAAATATATATTTATACTAAAAAAGAAGTGTTAAATGCTCTCACAATTCATCCAATAAGAAATTTTGGCTTCCCTCAGAACCTGACACCAAAAGAAAAAAAACTTCAAAACACAAAGGATGGTATTGGCAAACCGAAATCCAACAAACAGACATTAACTTTGGCATCGTAGAAACATATAATCATAAAGCAAGATAGATTCAAAAAAGAAAACCTCGACGTTGGCACTGTAGAAGTGAATCGATCGCAATTTGCTGAAATTCCAAAAGAAGCCAAATCTTGAATCAGAACACGATACTGCACACGCATAAAGACGAACTCGACAGCGTTGCTTTGGCTTCGACGGAGAAGACGCAAAGGGGTGTTCGTCGGCGGCTATTCTTCGGTAACGGGAGAACAGAGGTCGGCGGCAGANTTTGTGTCTATTTTTCTTTCAAAGGAACTTTTATTTCAGCAGTCAAAACAGAGCAGATTGTGATTTATGCTAGTAATTTGGGTATCTATTTTTCTTCAAATATTAAAAAGTAGGAGCATGATGATACAAATACCAGATATTGAGCTTTCAATTTTTGAGAAACGCAAAGACAATCTCTGCCTATACAGATGTAATGTGCAATCTCCAGAAATAACGCCAGTTTTTTCAACTACTCTTGTCATGTGCGACGACGAATCATCTTCGAGCGAGAAGATCTGAAACATACAAACACATGCAAGTATTTTTCGTCAATAGATTCATCACAGAAATCATATTATTCTTGGTTCTAAGATGCTAATATTTTCACCTCACAGATGCAATAACTTATAATCTATAACAACATTGAGCTTTTCAAGAAATCATCTATGTTAATGGCCTAAATATATTTCCTAACCAATAAAAAATTCTTCAAACTTTCAAAAAAAAGCTACCAAGGTAAAAGAAAGGTAAATGAAAACAGGAAGCAGAAGAATTAATAAAGGCCCATACCCAAAGAAGAAATAACTTAGAAAGTGAACAAAGACATTTACCTATGGTATTGGAAACGTTACTTGAAATAATAAGATTCATCATCATATAAGAACCAAAATTAAAACATTTGCAGATCACCATGATAATGGAATTTCCCCATAAAGAACAAAAAGACTTAGATACAACCCAAAAGGCTCAAGAAATTAAGGAAAAACCTTGTTAGGATTTCTTTTAACATATGAATCTTCTTCTGATGCAACTTGCAAGGCAACTCTCAACATCAGTAAACTCTGCAACAAATGAATCCATCATCATCATCCACCCACTCAAAATAATCTGAATTTTTTCTTTATGACAGTAAATGAATAGTTGATGCTTCTCGTCCCACACAAAGATACAGAATCAAATACATCTACATGATTTACTTATAAATGTAAGAATATGCAATGCAGCAATGTTAAATTTGCAGAAGTTATAAAGATTACAATGATGACCTATTGTAAATTTAAATTAAATATCTGCAAAATCCTAAGGGTGATGATCACCAATACTTGAAAATGCTTTTAGAAAACGACTCTAAGCAATAACTACATGTATAGTGCAGGAACATGGGAATCCAAAATAATTAATCCAAAATAATTAGAATTGTTATGGGACTTTAATTTGTATAATACCACATAATCTACTGGGATATAAGTTTACTAATCTTATGGCCCCAAAAATAAATTACTAATTTATGCAAAAACATTCTCACAGGACAGTTTCTCAGTTAACATCTTTAATACTCTAAAGCAGTGAAAGTTTGGGTGCTCCAGAGTGTACTGTGCTTCGTTAAGCTTTAGCATACGTTGAACTGCTTAGCCAGAGAATATGATTTAATTATTGTTGCTTTCAAACATGGTTGTATTCTATAGTCAGTGACACTATTTAGACATGTTCACTACATACCATTTGATTTTCGTCAAAAAATTTCCAACCTAGTTCTTGTATTTTACTTACTCCATTGAACAATGCATATTACTTGTTTTAACCAAGATATATTTCCCTTGATTCAACATCAGCTATATAATCATCTAATAAGGCAAGCCCACAATCACATGATGCACCAATCACCACAGTCAATTGCATACCTTGAACCCAATACTATTTCCAATATAGCAATCCCACATAAGGTGAAAAACTTATATTACAATCTAGGGAAAAACTTCAGAACACAAAGGATGGTATTGGCAAACCGAAATCCAACAAACAGACATTAACTTTGGCATCGTAGAAACATATAATCATAAAGCAAGATAGATTCGAAAAAGAAAACCTCGACGTTGCCACTGTAGAAGTGAATCGATCGCAGGCGTTCTTGGGAGGAGAAGAAGAACTGGCCGTGGCTGATTCATGTTTCGTAGATGCAGAAAGCGAAACCCAGTCTCCGTTTTTGAGCCTCCCTTTCTGGTTCGAACCCAGAGGTGGCACCAAAGCGCCAGAGAAGCACGATTCCGCCGATGTGAGAACGGGGAACACGCATATGTAAGCCAGAGCGAGGAGGGATGAGCCGATCTTGTCTTCGGAGACGCTACCGTTGCGGGTTATGGGAGACGCTAAACCTTCAAACTTTGTCAAAGCGGAAGAACTGGTTCGTCGATTGCGCAAAATCAAGAAGAAGATGGTAAGAAGAAGAAGAAGAAGAAAGTTAGTGCATTAGGGTTTAAGAGAGAGAAGAGAAAGGTAGGGCTTTCTGTGGCTTGTGTTTATGGAATGCAAAGGAGAGAGATGAGGAGAAGATGTCGATGCAAGTGAGGAAAGAGGGAAAATTAAGTTTGATGATGGAACATGGAGCTCGTGTAGCGGTTCAAATTTGAACCTAAAAAAATTTGGGAGGTCACGATCTATTTTGGCGCCCAGTAAATTGAAATTGAAAATTGATTAGATTGGATTAATAATAATAGGAGGGACACGTGTCAGTTGCAGGATGAGAGGAAAAAAAATCAAAATTTGTTAAAAAAATCAGAACTTGACACGTGTTAAAGCAAAACATTGTTTTGTTATATAGTATAGATAAAAACGAAAACGTTCGTGATTCGGCGCGAGCTCCAATGAAAGCAGGCAAACAATAACAATAGCTACAGCTCAAACAGATAAGATCCAAAAATTAACATTTTTATGTTTTTTACTTCTTACCATAACTTCCAGTTTCGTTATCTTTGAGAAAACTTATTTTTTGGTCCATGAATTGTTACTAAATCAATGATTTAGTCTCTAAATTGTAAGAAAATATAAATCAATCTTAGAATTTTACATCATTGTCAACATTTTGGTTCATGAATTGTAGAAAATTATAAAGCAGACTCTAAATTTTACATCATTGTTAACCTTTTGGACATTTTTTTGAACAAAACCTTTTGGACATTGAACCGTAGAAAAATACTAATCAGTCTCTGAATTTTACATTAACTTTTTGGTCTTTGAGCTGAGTCGTATTTCTCTGAATTTTACATCATTGTCAACATTTTGGTTCATGAATTGTAGAAAAATATAAACTAGTCTCTGAATTTTACATCATTGTTAACCTTTTGGACATTTTTTTGAACAAAACCTTTTGGACATTGAACCGTAGAAAAATACTAATCAGTCTCTGAATTTTACATTAACTTTTTGGTCTTTGAGCTGAGTCGTATTTTTCTATAAGTCAGAAACCAAAAGGTTAGCAGTAGTGTAAAATTTAAGGACTAATTCATATTTCTTTCTTACAATTCAAAATTCAAAGACTTAAAAGATTGACAGTGGTGTAAAATTCAATGATTGACTCATATTTGATTATTTTCCTACAATATAGAATTAAAGCGTTGATTCAGTAACAATTCATGGACCAAAAAGTAAGTTATCTCTTTTTTTATTTTTCTTTGAGGTTGCACAATACAATTGGCAATTTATTTTAGGGATTTTCTTGGTTTATTATTTCGTTACAGTAAGGGGTTTCATTTATGTTATAGCCTCTTCGGGCAGAAATACTACTAGCCTACTAACTTTAAAGCATCTAACTAATTATGAGTCAGCGATCTTAAATTTTGAGTATTTTTTCATTAAAATATTGATTGATGTATTAATTTTTTGTCATTTTTATATATTTATTTATATTTGATTTGATTTATTATAATAAACTTTGAAAGATACAACTTCTAAGAGGTTATTTACTAACTTAGTACTTAGTACTAAGTACTTAGAATGAAAGTAAATTTAGTAATAGGAATGTTCAACATTTTGAAAGATACTTCTAAAAACATTATTCATTAATTTCCTTTTCTAAATTGCTCTGCGAGGCCTTCCAAATTTCAATAGATAATCATATAAGAATACATAAAAGCAGAGCACACCTCCTGGTTGCCTGCCACGTGTCACTATAAATTAAATTGTCATAAAAACTTTTTATGACATTTCGACCAATGGTAGCTATCCACGTATTTTTTCATTTTATTTGGTATTTTTATATGATCACTTTATATACACATGGCAATTGTCATAGTAAGAGAACCAATCACGTGGTACATATTCGCCACCAAAGCGTTTCCAAGTTTGACACGTGTAAATGACCATTTACTTCTTCAAAATTTCGTTTGGTATAAATTAAGAAAATAAGTGGGCTATTTATTGTGATTGCATGTTTGTGATCAATCACAAACACACAATGATCTATATTTAGAATGATTGTAATATCATATTCATTTACATCTTCCATATGGCCAAGTCATATTTTAATCAAATTGATTGGTATTGAATGCATTTTAAAAACATGCCATATCTGATTAATACTGCTATTTAAAAATTGATATTTGCCATAATGATTTTAGCAGTATAAATGTCTCATGATCAATCTTATGCCAACACCAAAATTGGACGCCGTAATATTTTTTGATAGACGTGACGTAGAGGTGACCTTACGATGAACCAAAAGTTTGATCGCGTTTCGGCCATTAATCCTGTCATTCGACCCAACTTCACAATCAAGGTTCGTATTGTTCGTTTATGGCATCGGGCATCGTACAGCTATGATAAATCAGCGGATGCATGCGAGGGCATGATTGAATTCGTGATTTGTGACAATGAGGTGATTTGTGTTTTATTTATTTGTATATTATATAATATTTTTTCATGTCTGTATAGATCCTTAATATAGTATAATGATTGTTAACATTTAACTGTTTCTTAGAATGGATTAATCGAGGGAGTCATACAGAGCCGTTGTATGAAAAAATTTAGGCGAGAAGTCAAAGAAGGTCAAGTGTACATTATGTCGCAGTTCGGCGTCGGTCACAATACGAGCAATTTTCGTGCTACCCATCACGATTATAAGATCATGTTCCATAAGAGTACTATGGTAGTCAATCAACCCGATGATCCAAGCATTTCTCGATATGGGATTGTGGTCACACCGACTTCGTCCATATTTGACAAGGACACCAACTTAAATCACTTAGTTGGTTAGTAGGTTGTTTTTTTTTATATAAACATATCAACTTACGTTAGAAATATGGTATCTGATGTATATCTATAAATGCTTGGATCTGTGTTTCGTATTAATCCAGATATCATGGGAAAATTATGTGGCGTACATTTTTTTTCTGATGACAAAGACAATTCCAAGAATCGCATAGTGGTCGACATTCAAGATAAGGAGTGAGATATAATCACATTATATATATATATATTTTGTTTCTTCATTCGTATATAATATTATTTGCGATTAAATACTATTTTTAAGTTTCTAATTCATATCATTTAACCACTTTTTCTTAGGAAAAACGTCATATCCGTCACACTTTGGGCCCAATTTGCAGATCAAGTGATGCATTACATGTCTAATCACAATGAGGGTCCCATTATTATGGTCGTCCAATGGGCTCGCATCAAAGATTTTAATGGAGTGCGTCAGGTTACAAATTCTTATTACGCAACCCGTGTTCTCATGAATGTTGATATTCCTCTTTTCAAAGAATTCAAGGATTCTCTCGGACCGGATGATTTGATGATTCCGAATTCAACTTCTTCGAAGAACGCTCCATCACACTCTGGTGAATCGGTGGTTCACATTAATGACCTGTATGAAGCATCTGACCAAACCATTTGTTCTATTATTGCTACCGTACTGAAGGTTGATACTGATTTGGGTTGGTATTACGAAGCATGCAAAAAGTGCTCTTCAAAAGTTAACCCATCTGGTCGAGGCTTCCATTGTGATAAGTGTTTCCAACTATATCCGAGTTGCCAACTCAAGTATAGTTTACTACGTGTTCTAAATTTGTGCACATAATTTATAAATCTGAATTTTTCTTATATGATGATTCTATAACAATACATTTCAAAACATGTCAGATACAAAGTGCAAATCATGGTGATTGATGATACCGGAACTGCTGTTATAACACTTTTTGATAGAGAATGCGCCAAATTCCTAGACATGACAGCTGAACAATTATGCAAGACTACAAATAAGGTACATAGTAATTTTAATATTCGACATTTTTTCCCTACTATCAATTAGGTTGTAAATCGGAATAATATCAATATTTGACATTTTTTTTTCCATCTACCAATTTTTATGTTAATATCCATATACAGACGGACGATGATCAGAGCCAACTTCCTAGAATATTTGATCGTTTTTTGGGCAAAAAATTTTTATTCAAGGTCAAAGTTAAAGCTTTCTCCCAAAACATGATGCCGTCATTCACCGTCAACAAAATGATTGATCACGAGGATACTATTAAGCGCTATGACATATCATCAACGGTATTAAATCTTAAACGATGTTTTATCATATTAATTATAAAATTAATATCATCGATTATGTCAATATTAACGGTTGTCAATTCACGTGGTAATTTCTTCAGGAAAACACATCTAATGAAAATGATGGCGAGATTAGTGAGAAGGTATAATTTATTAACGATCATTATAATTTGTATGTTGATAACTTAATATATGTATCGATCTAACAAAACATCAACTATATTTCAGGGATCAATTTCTCTAGGTGATGATGATTTGAAAACACCCGAAGTTAGTCGATCAAAAATTGATGTGATCGTTGATAATTCTGTTCCATTTACGGATCTGACTACTTCACCAGATGATGACTCTGAACCTTCATTGAAGAGGAACTATTCGGCTGATCATTGTCTGGGACAGGAGGTCGGTGAACAGTCAAGCAATAAAATGAAGTTGCTGAAGAAGATAAAGCTAGAGAAGAATTGATGGCTTAATGTGTTGCAAGGTTCCATAGAATTGATGTCTTAATTTGTGTCAAATGTTCTTATGTTGTTGGTGCTTATTGTATTGTGTCTTTTTAAGTTGGGTGATATGTTGGGATTTAAATTTTGATTGTTTGTTGGATCGTGTGGTATTCCTATGTTTTTTAAATTATATAGTAATTAAGATCTATTTTTAATGTATCAATTAAATATTGAATCTTACTCATTCATGTTGATTAGAGCATTTAGACTTTTGAACAAAATAATTGTTTACGATTTAATTTAACCCGAGGATTGAGGCTTTGATATGTTAGACTTCAACGCCGAATCAAAACTCATTATGGTTTGAAATAAATCGTAAAGTTGGTGACATTATGTGAATAAATCATACTTTTGACTTTCGTTTTATTTCAAGAAATTTTAGGGAGAATGATAAAGTTTACTTTTCTTACTTTGGTTCACATAGTTATAAAAATAAAAATTTTTGGATTCGTTAAATTACTTTCCATAAAAAAGAAATTCATCCTTTAATTTCCTATCTTTCATCATTTAAAATTTATAATTTTTAATTAAATAATGATTACAACAACAAACTTAAATGAAACAAATTATGGCGACTGAATCATAAATTGGAATACTTTAGTGTTATTTAATTAGTATGATTTGTAGAATTATATAAGTCTATCATTATAAATACAAAAAAATAATATGCGATATGTATTCAATGTTAATTGCATAAACTAAATAAATTAGATGACAAAAAATCATATAATAAATGAATATTATGACCATTCATTTCTTATTAATGACAAAAAATTGATACGTCATATAACAAATAGATATATGATTATATATTGTATATATGATTTTGAAAAAATTCTATCAATAATTTGATTTGGATTTTTTAAGTTCATTTATAATGACTTATTTTAAGTTGTGAGTGATAATGTAATTGGTAAATTCAAATATTTTATTGATGATGAGCAATAATAATGATATAATTGGTAAAAAAAATTGATAAACAATTGGAGTTCAATTATGTTTTGAACTCTTAAATGCAATAGAGAAATGAGACATAAATTGGAGTTATATAACATCGTGATAATTGTCATATCTATGCCCACAATTTTTGGAGTTACCCAAAATGACATAATTTAATTGCATACAAAATATTAAAATGCACAATATTTTTTTGTACCCGATATTAAAACGCACAATATATATGAGATGTCATAGCATCAACCAAAATAAATTGACATAATGTCAAATTATATGAATGCATATTTTGTGCATATAAATTGTGGATTACATTTTAATATAAAGAAATTTAAATTTAGAGATTTGACCAATGAAATATCATTATGTGTTTTGGTATATAAAGATGTTTATTAATAAGCTAATCTAACATTATTAAGATTATGACAATTTATTTAATATTAATAATAAGATATTCTAAAAATTGTTCTTACATTTATTATTAAAACCATGATGATGACATTTTATTTCATTTTACCTATGATTCATAATTACATTTGGAATAATTAATATCACATTTATTAGGTTTGCTAATGTGATTATACATACAGTAGGAGAGGGGGAGTATTTTTAAATTAAGAAGTCATTATATGAAATTTGAATTTAAAATCTATTATATGTAAGATCAATGATGACTAAGACTATGAATGATAATTGAATTTGATAAATTATATATATTTGATTTTTGATATTGAAAATTTATGTTAAAATCTCAATCATAACAATTGGTTATTAAATAAAATGATTATATTATTATTATTTAAAATAATAAATTTTACAGGAAATGAAATCATAATTTTTCAAATTAAAATCAAAATTATGACTATTTATTTTTATATTAATGATATTAAATGTGACTTTTCAACAAATTGCAAGAGATATCATGCCACTAAATATTAACACAAAATACGGATTAAATGAGTAATTTTTAATTTGAAATATTGAAATGAGTGGTCTATGACTATGGATATAATCAATTTGAAATCAAAATCATGAGCCACAGCCAAAATTGGAAAAGGCAATCAAAACCAAAAAAACCACAATCAAAATCAGTAGCCATAACCATGATGCAAACTAAAAATTGTTCAATATCAAAACAAGAAACTACGATCAAAACTATGAGTCTATTAGCCACGATTGAAACCAAAAATCACGATCAAAACCAGCAGGGGCGGAGGCAGGATTTTTTGTTGGGGGGCAATATTTTGTTTGTTAAAGGTTATTTTAGTCTTAAATGTATGTCTTAATATTTATTTTGATCGTTTATGTTTCAAAATGTTCAAATTGGTCCTAAATATTGACAAAAAGTTTCGTTTTAGTCCCAAATTATTGGATATGACCATATTTCTCTCATTTCAAGTTCAAATGTGATGAGTTTAGAGCTATGTATTGTTCTAAAAAAATATTTTTGTTGTCAAGTTGGGGCTGTTAATAAACTAGGTCAAATCGGTCATGACAATAGACCGCTCATTGCATAGTCATACAAGCAAAATTGATTATATCATGCCACTAAATATTAATAGAATCCTTAATTGTATTATAGATTCCTTCACAATGGAGTAAATATAACGAAGATGCCTTATATAAGTTGCCTATTTCGAGGAGGATCTGATCTGCTTTGATCTTCATCATAGTGATTGCAAATTAATTTTTGATTTACATATGTACAAAATTTAAAAGTGTGTCTTGAAAAATCAATTTACATGATATCTTGGTAAATTTTGAACAATATCATTAATGGGTTGCTCTATCCTTTCAAAACCAAACAATTTAAATATATGTGACATTTACGCATAGATGTGGTTCGCATCAGTTGGATTATTCGACAACTTTTTTCTTAGTAGAACTCAAACAGCGTTTTGTAATTTCCGGCGGTGTAGTTTCTCATTCGGCAAGGTATAATAGCAAACACACGACTCAATTGCCTACTAAATTTAATAAATTGGTTTGTAATGTGTTTGTTTTGTTGCTTTCTTTCCAGTGATATCATGACTGCACTATTCCGTTTAGGTGACTATGAGTTACCGAACGATATGATGCACACAATTATGTCATTTATGACCACTGAGGAACTTTATGAAGGCCGAAGGGTATGCAAAAATTGGGAGAATAGTGTTCGTGACAAGGAGTTCGCCCTATTTTATAACAAATTCTCAAAAGCAAATAAAGAATCTCATCTGTTTTCAATCGATTGTGGTAATTATCTCGACCCATATAGGATATTTATCACTATATCCAAAAGG
>QANZ01052125.1:0-17720 GCA_003254925.1 Chamaecrista fasciculata | reverse complement strand
ACAAGAGAAAATAAGAAAATAAAAGACAAGAAATAAAAATATTAGTAAAGACGGACTGCGTGGTATTTGGCCGAGGCACGGATATCTCGCTTTCTTTAAGGTAATTCACGCCCTCCACGGGTAGAAACTTTGTCTATAACCCCGGTGTAGTGGTACACGGACGCGTCACCCCCAGGATACAACGGCCAAATACTCGCCTTTTTTGAGTCTACAACTTCTACACAAAGAAGTAGACAGGACTCTACTCCCACACTTTTTTCTCTACCCAAGAGACACAAATATTTTACTCTCACTTTCACACTTAGTATATTTCATATCATACACTAAGACACCAAACACTCACTTATATATATATACACTCCCTCACACGCTTGTTTTTTTTCAAAACAGCCCTTGAACACACATTGAAACATATTGAAGGCACGTTATGCATAATTGGGATGGCATGTTATAATGAATTAAGAAATTGAAACTGTATGCAATGAAAGCCACAAAAAAAACGTAAATAATAACTATAGCAAAACCAAACGTGCGTATAATAAGTTCTTTTATAATAATTTATAATAAAAACCAACATAAGCTAGCATCAATTGAGGTCGACAGATCTAAGTTTGAGTCCTAGAGTCAGTACCATTAAAAAGGTTTTAACTGTTCACTCTCGATCCAAATGAGATTAGTCTTCACCTAAACCGTTATATAAAAAAGTGGGTGATACCATCGTTTATATGAAAACATAGAACTGAAAATTGGAAATGTCAACATTCCAATAATGTCAATTCCTTGCCACCACCTTCAACACAATAATGATTTTCTTACTGTTCAATGAGATAGCTAGCCAGCTCAAGTCCTTTCATAATTCTTATACAGTAAGAGAAGATCCATAACCAATGAAAAGAGAAAAACCAGACACCCAATTACTATGACAATCTCTTAAGATTCTTCCTGCACCAATAAGATTACTTTTGGCAGAATCATCAACATTTAATTTCATCTAATCAATATCAGGTCTCTTCCAATACACTGAGATCTAGGAGAGGTAGAATAGAATTATGAAGAAGTGGAGAAGAATTATTATGAGCTAAGTAGTAAAATTCTGCTGCTTTAAAGGTTGCAGCTTTAATAATTGATGCAGAAAAGAGGTGTTGTTTTTTTAAAAATGACAGAATTTCTGCGCAAATCCAAATCTCTTTCATAAGAAGATAGGGGAAGAAGGTCTTCCAAGGTATATTATTATATAAAGATGAGAAACAGAAAAGTTATGAGCAATTCAGTGGGGAGAAAAGTATCATGCAAGGGTATAACATATTGATGCAAAATGAGCCATAAAGTATTGAGCTTATCACAAGACCAAAAAGTATGCTCTATGCTCTCAGAATGATTACAAACAGGACAATTCGAAGAAGGATATATTATGATTGGTGTGAGATCAGGTTTGGTATCGATGTTCTTTATATCTCTAAAGTTTCAAGAGAGACAAGAATGGCCCACTTGTTCATTCATTGATTAACTATATCCATGTGATAGCTACACCTAACCGGTTTTAATACAATACCATCGTTTAAATAAATTAAGAACCCAGATAATTGCTTCTTATCCCAGTTTTATTTACCAGTTGCCAATCACAAATACAATATCAAATTTTGTAAAAAGATGGCCCTCATTTCTTCCACTATTAGATCGTCATTTATTCTAGATATTCTCCCTTATAATTATTATTTTATCTTTCCCATTCTTTAAAAGTGAGATTATCGCTACAGCTTCATTGAGACCATCTCATATAACCTTATGCAACTGATTTGAGGAATTTCATAATCGCAATCAACCCAACAGAAGAAAAGCTACGAGCTAAACTCTTGTATTCCCAATTTCCTACCCATTCAGTAATCATAGCTTCTACAGGACACATATCTATAACCTTATGTTTTATTAACACAGCGCAAGAATGTCGAGCTTAACAGAGCTTTTTCTAGATCAGAGATACTAATACTGATACTATTAACAAGAAAACCCCAAATCAAACCCACAGAAATTCAATTGATTATCATTTCACCCTAAAATTTAGGGGAAAATACCAGAAACGTTTACAGAGTAGAGAGAAGGCAAAGGAAAAGGGAAAAAGAAAACTGACATGGAGAGATTGAGAGTACTGAGCGATGTTTTTGAAGCAGCGACTGACGACTGATGAAGAGAGGCAGGCCGAAGAAAACTGACGACTGACGACTGAGCGTTGAAGACCGAAGAGAGGCAACGACTGACGAAGAGACGAAGAGGCAGAGCGACGATTGAAGGCAGAGCGACGGTCGACGGTCGAAGGCGACGGATGAAGGTGAATGGAGGCAGAGCGACGATTGAAGGCAGAGCGACGATTGAAGGATGGAGGCAGTGTTTTGAAACCCTAAACAATTTTGGAGATGGATTGGGTTTAGCGGCAAGAATGGAGGGAAGTGAAAAAAATTTTGGGTGAAATATTTCTAAGTCTCGCGCGAGTTAGTAGTGTTTAGTGAGGGATCATAATATCTGACAAATATTCCTCACAAATTAAGCTAATATTATCAAAATAGTGAGGAAATGTTGAGTCTCTCACAAATTGGTCACTAACATTAATTTTTTGTGACCGAATCGGATCCGTCACAAACATCCGTCACAAATTTTAATTTTTCTAGTAGTGTTAGCTCACCACGAGCCGCGAGTTAAGTGAGCCAACCCACACGAATTATAATTTTTGGCGAACCAAATTTTCTCAACCCAGCTTGCCAATTTGGCGAGGTAAACAAGCCAACCCACTGGGTTTGGTTCGTTTTGACGACTCTAAATTGATTAGTATATCATTTTCAAAAATTGAAGTATTGTTAATTGAAAATTAAAAAACAACATATTTAATTAAAGCTCAAATTAGTCACTTCGGGTAAGTTTCATTTTGGTTTTAAAATTGTTTTTTATTCTGTTTTGGTTTTCAAACTTTCAAATTTGTCTTGTATGTTTTGGTCCCCAAAATCTGATTTCGTCTGGTTTCTATGATTATTTCTAATTCGGATAGTTGAGATAAATTATTTATCTCTCATATGTCATAATAAGTGAATTGAAAAAGAGAGAAAGAAAAATTTTCACTCTTTGAAAGAAAGATTAACCACAAATTTATCTTCAATTTGCAACTAAAAATGACTTTTTTTTTTTTCACTTTCTCATTCACTTATTAATTTAGAGCTGTCAAAATGGGCTAGCCCGACCCTAACTTTATATAGCCCTAAGTTAATTAGGGTCAGGCTCAAAAAGCCATATTTAGAATTGAGCTAAAAATTTCTAGCCCTGCCCGACCCTGTTAAATATTTATTAATAATAATAAACAATTAGGGCTAACCCTAATAAAGCTCGGCCCTAACCCTCTTTGGCCGTACTTTTATTGCAGGCTAAAAAAGCCTTAATTAAAAATTAGTCAATTTTTGTGGCTTGACCCTAAATTCTTTTGTAGAGCTATGACCAGTCTATAAGGCCTAGCCCATTTTGACAGCTCTACTTATTATGACACATATGAGAAAAAAAATAGTAGTTCATTTCAATGTCCAAGTTATAAATAATGACATAAATCAGACAAAATAACATTTTGGGGACTATAACGGAACAAATGTGAAAGTTTGAGGAATAAAACATAACAAAAAATAATTTAAGGATAAAAATGAAACTTACCCCATAATTTGAGGACTAAAATGAGAATTTGACCTCATTTAAAATTTGTTATAGCATCTGTTCCTGTCATTTAAAAAAAAATCTTATCATAACCTTGTAGCATGCATCACACGAGGACATGTATACTCGAAACACCTAGAACATATAGTTATGATTTGATTTGTTTCAAATTAATTTCATATATGAATAATTTTATATTCAATTATAATCAAATATACAAATTCCAATCAATGTGTTTNTCCGATATCCGATACCCTATTACTTATTTAATTTTTATATTTTACTTTTAATTTAACATTTTATATATAAATATTTAAATTTAATTAATTATATTCATATATATTTTTTATATAATCATATTTTAGTTATTTTATATTTAATTTTTTATTTTAAAAAATAAATTTAAAATGTAAATAAATAATAATTTCATTTAGTTATATTAGTTGGCGGATAATGGATATCGGGTACCCGATATATCCGATTTATAAAATAGGATATCCTATCCTATATCCATATTTTTTTCGAATATTTCGGATATTTTAGGTATCCGTCGGATACCAGATATCGGATAGGGTGCGGATACGAATATTAATTTATCGGATACGGATATGGTACGGATATTGGATAGGATAAACGGATACGGATACAGATAGTGGCAAAACCACCGGATACCCTATCCGTTGCCATCCATAGTTAGGGTTCAAAAAATATACATATAAAAGTAGTTGTGAAAATCAAAATTTAATGTCATGAATATTCTCTAGGATGATGATACGGTTATAAACTTATAATAACATATATTTTCTTTTTAATTGTTGAGTGTCTTATAAATTTGGACCATTTCTTCATTCTACGAATCAAATCCCACAATAGATTAGGGTGACAAGTCCAATTACGAGAAAAGAAAAGAAAAGAAAAGAAAAAGTCGAAGCTTATCACTAGCTCTCATAATTAATATATATAATTAATTAATTAATTACATTAATTCAAGCCATTTTTTGCGATAAACTATTTAAAAAACGAAGAGTGGTTTTATACTCTCTAGCTAAGTTTTCCAATCTTAGGTAATTATTGTTAAGATTTTCATTTAAAAATAATGTTTATTTATTTGGTAAGAATAGGCTCAATAATTAGGAGGCCCAATTGGCAGAAGATGCCTTTGGCCCAGCACGCCATAGGCCCACAGGGTAGGGCGAGAACGCCCTTAACCCCGCTAGGGCAAGGACGCCCATAACCATAGAGGGCATGGGCGCACACGGAGCATAAGGACGCGAGGAATAAGGAAACATTCCCTGAACCAATCAGGAACCAATCAAGGATCAACCAAGATCCGCTGTTAATCAAGACAGATCCCCCAGAGATCCTTCCCATGGACTCTGCCTTGGCCATCAAGGCGCCCTACGCAAATAAGGAAATAGTGACTCACTTATCCTTAATTAACAAAACAATATCTTCCTACATGAAATAGGAAAGATTATGATTCACCTCCCATATCACTGAAGATATCTCTTCTACAATCAAGGAAGTTTCCTTAAACGGACTCTCCTCAATAAGCCTATAAATACAAGATGGTAACTCTATGAAAGGAACGTAACTCGCGTTACTCACGCTACTCATGCTAGCTCATATTCTTATACTAACTTAAGCTTCGAAGGTGAATCACAGGGGAGACCCCCTGTGGTTCATTGTCTTGCAGGAAAATCTTGCAGTGAACCGGGAAACGACCCTCGGCCAAATCCCTGTTCATCACTGGCGCCGTCTGTGGGGACAAATCAAAAGCTTTGTTCCTCTAAAAATTTTGAGCATCCAAAAGATGGAGAAAATTCTCGTCTAGGGAGTAAAAAATAGAACTCGAGCTTTATGATTATTAATCTATCATTGCATTATTGTCAAAAAAAAAATAGGGAGAAAGAATAGAAGAATTTGCGTGAATCAAAAACCTTTTGGCCGCACAAATACAGGCACAGTGCAGACTCCGCGCCGGAGCTCTCCAACGCTGCCGCGCCGATCCCGTCTCCGCCGACGAACGTTTCAGCCGCCGTCCCCGGCCGGATATGGAGAACTGTCGTTGTTCTCCGCTGAAGAAAAAGCCATCGCTGCACATGTTATCTTCCACACACGACCTGACGCTCGACGCCGCATTCCGACGCCACCGCGGGCCGCGTCTTCGCCGCCGAGCGCTGCAGACGTCGATGCCGGTGAGCTCTGGAGGCCAACAGCGCCTCCTCCACCCTCACGCCGTCAAATTCAGGCGGGTATGGAAAATCGCAAAAGCATCGAAATGGAGTAATCTCTTTCCCATTCCTTCTGAAATTCGTTTGATTATGAATCTTTCCGTTACAAATTAATCATGCCTAACCATGCTATCTTCATGTTTTCTTGGAGCTTGTTTGAAAAATTTTAGGTATGTATATTATCTTACTTGCTTAGACCTGAAATCGCTCAGAAGCTCATTAATCACAATTATTTATTGCTTATGCTAATACTGTTAAGATTAAGTCAGATCTCTTAATACTTATGTTTCTGGGTTTCTGTAGAATGAACCCAAAATTAAAATCACTGAGAAAACTAGAATGCCTACTAAGTGTTTGACAAAATGTCTGTGAGAAACTTTATCAAAGTGATATGCATGCTTGCCCATTTGCTCTGCGTTATTTAAAAAAACCAGCTTCAAAAGCCTGTTGATTTTTCAGTTTCAACCGTATATGCCATTACATTGAATTCACATGAAGTGTTTACCCTATGGCAAAAAATGACATTCTACAACTTGTGTTAAATGTGCTATCATGAGACCAAGTCTAGCTGTTTTTGCTATTTGTGCAACTCGACTGCATACCATACTTTGCTTGAAAGCTGTTTCTATGCCTAATGAATTATGGCAGAATAAAACCCCATTTATACATGGTCAATAACTATTTGCTCTATCATGTTGCTCATTACACATAAATACATGTGCTTAACCGCTTGTCTTGGAAGGACACTTTTATTGAGAAAAAGTGATGCAGGATTTAGTGAGGAACAATTCACACCTCAGGTGTATTTTATAACAAAATATAATGCTTCAATAATGGCTATGTACCAATACCTTATCAAAGGTCTCATGTCACCGATCAGCGGTCCTGACTAATTGGAATGCCAGTTCATATTAAGCTAGCAGCCACCAACGGCACGGGCGCCACCGCCGTGAACGTAGGCGCTGATGGGAGCGCGGACGCCAATATGAAAAACAGGCGCGGACGCCGATGTGAAAAACAGGAGCGGACGCCGATGTGAATACAGGCGCGGACGCCGATGTGAATACAGGCGCTACCACAAGCGTGGTTTATCAGATAAGTTTAACTTCTAAAAATCTCTCGAATTACGAATTTGCTATTTGCCATTATTTGATCATGGATTTCAATTAATCTGGGAATTCTTGGGACTCTGTATGCTAGCAGTTGCTTTAAAATTACTGTCATAGCTTGAACAAAGTTTGAGATTCTAGCTTGAACTAGACGACACATGAGGTGTTTGACATAATGACTGCGAGAACTTTGATAAAGTTAAATACATACTTACATTTTTGCTTGTTTTACTTTGATAAAGTAATCACAATTGTACATGGTTAGCTATATGGATAAACCTTGAATATGCCCATAACGGGTTGATTTCGAGGCTAGGAGATTGGAAGGTTTCAATGTCATATGCTTTGACTGATTTGGATGCTTACTTTGTATTTGCGCACTTTGCATGCTTATTTTGTGATGACTTTTCTGTGGATGAAAGTAATTTTTAATTTACTAGGCACAACTTTTACAATGTTGTTGCTAACACCTTACCCATGCCTCAAGAGCATTTGAATTACATTTCTTAAAGACAGGGGTAGCCTTAATAAGGACTACACTAAGAGAAAGGATTTTGCTCCAACTTCATTATACCACTATTACTGTCAGGTATCATGATACTTTCATTTTCGAATTTTTTAACGGATATATAAAATCCTTTGTGGCCCTTGGCTCAATTTCATGTGGATTGGACTTGTTTGAATAATAATGCGCATCGAATGCTTGGTTTGACTACCATTTTTCAAAAGGCAAGGCATAGCTAAGTAATATTGTTTTAGTCTTTCTCATATATGCTAACAAGCACTGTCTTGACATTAATATTATGTGATGACTCATCAGCTTCTTTATTTAAGAGCTCAGGCACTTCTACGCACTTGGAAATCCTTACACCTGTTGGAGATTGTGCCCTAGGGCCAATCATTTTATAAATATGTTTTGAACATATTGATTAATTTATGGAGATAAATTAATGGTTATCATATTATTAGCATGTTTACTATGATAACAGTCCATGATTAATTATGTGATAATTAGTCTAAACTGTCCCTGGTCGCTCATTCAGGTGGGAACTTGAAATGAACTAAGACCAGCATGACCTCGGTGCATAGAGATGCATGCACTAGATGCTAGAACGAGAGTCATGGTGCAATTACGTAAGGGGTTACGAGTTGCTGGACTGACCCGGAGAGTCCTGCATGGGTTTAGTCATCAGCTTGCCTCTCCTGTACACCTGTCGCGATGCCTTAGACCTGAGGTCATCATTATTCTGGCGTTGCAGTTGTCAGACTTTGGCTTAGTCTAACGTTGCCCGTAACAGGATAGCCATAAGGGCTAGGTACGAGTTTGGTTGATTGCCGTGCTGAGGAATGTGGATTGACCAAGATGGGATTTTGTCCCTCATTAGATGGGAGATATCTAACTGGCGCCCTCGATGAGTCTGTCCAGGAAATGCGTGGCCACACTGGGAAAAGGGACTTACTCAAGAAGATCGAGAAAGTTGTGGTTTGGATTATGGATGACTTTCCTGTGCCTAATCCATGACCAAGATATCGTGTGACAATAGGGTCTATGACAAGGTGGTACTAAGGTTAAGTCGGTTTTGGTAAAAACGATAACTCACGTGTTTTGGGTAGTCGTGATGGCTTACTAGAGTCCGCTCACGACTTGTAGGTCATAGAGATGGCTTGCTGCCAACTTCACGTGAGGCCTGCTGGGTCACACATGAGCAGGATCAGGACACCACTTAAAGGGACACGAATTAGGGTTAATTCATGGGTCACTCCGGTGGCACAATTTAAGACATAGCAAAATGTCTGGGACATTAAGTCTTGTCTTAAATAATCTACAGTTGTGATATATTTAAATTTGTGAGACAAGTTTAAATATAATAATTGTTAAATGATTAATAGGGATTAATTATTTACAATTAAAATATTAGGGAAAATAAATCGGATAAGATTCCTAAAAGTTAGGAGATTATTGATTTATAAAATTCCCTAATATTAGTATGAGGGTGGCGCCTCATGAGATGGATTTTAATTAATGGAAATTGTTTCATTAATTTAAATCATGAGTTTGAATTCAAAAGATTTGATATAGATATCAAAAGATTTGAATCATAGATATTGGGGAATATCTTAACTCAGAATCTTTGGAAAATCATGACTTCCTAATTGTTAGGAATGATTTTGATTTATAAAATTCCAGAGGATATTTAGAGGCATATGGCGCCTTTCTTAGTGGGTCCCAAGGGAAGATTTGATCTTCTATCTGATTCCCTAAGATTACGATTTGAATTTAAATTAAATATTAAGGTAATATTTTAATTGTAAATTCAACTCATGAAGTCATAATATTATAATTATGGCATTATAATAATACTCTAAATATATTTAAAGAAGACTAGGGTTGGGCGCCTAGTGTGAGTATCACAATTCACTTGTGAAAATTTTGTTTTCTTCCTAGACAGAGAAGAGAGCAATGTTGCCATTCTCAAACCCTAGCTTTCCAAGTGAGAGAAATTTTTGGCTCCCAAGAGTTGAGAGAGGAAAAATCGACTTTGCCTAAGGAGTTAGGTAATTCAATTTGCAGTCACCAAAAATTAGGGTTTGTGAGAGAAGAGAAAACAAGAAGGTGTTCTTCTGGGTTCTTTCTCTTTTGCGCCACCTTTGGTTTTTTATTCAAGAAGGAGTTCTTGAATTGAAAAGCACTGTAGATTGGTCCCTTGTTCTTTTGGAGAAAAGAACAGAATTTTCACAAGTGAATTGTGATGTCCTGAAATTTTTGAATTTAAGGCCAAAATCGAAAATCCCTTGGTGCCCGACAAACTGTTCGTGTGGATCACCGGCAGAGGGAGAGCGCTGTGAGTGGACTCCTAGGACACAACTTCTACAACCAACCGATTGAAACTCGTGAGGTATACCACTATCTTAACAAGTTTTAAATTCTACTAGCGGATCCGTCCGGGAATTTTAGGACTTGGCGCGTTTAAATTTTAAATTTTATATTTGCTNATTATTATTATTATTATTATTATTATTATTATTATTATTATTATATACACTGTCTAGTTCAAATCTTAGATAATCCTAAGATATTCAATTATTTATCAACTATATTTGAGAATTGAAGAAGGAAGTTTCCTTGAAAGAAAAATCTCCTTATTAGAAGTCTTCTAAGTTTTGTTCAACATCATTCTTATTCATCTCAACATTACTTTGAAGTTTTTTTTAAAAAGAAAAAGAAAAAGAAAAAATTAATGCCCATTTATGTGTGCGTATTTAAAGAATTTTAAGGACGCTGGCGATAGCCACATTGACATTTAAACAATAGGTTTTTTCTTTCCTTTCATTTTTCCCTCAGCAAACCATATCAGAAGACTATGTTAAGAGAAAAAGTCTATGCTATGATTTAAATAAGGCTAATTTGTTTTGATGGATAGACAAATTTTCTAATTTTCTTGAATTAGACATGAGTAATGTTTTCAATACATAGAAGCTGGCCCTTTGGCTGGAAAATCTAAATGCGACTATATCAACTAAAAATGCAACACAACCCTTTATTTTTATGAACATAATTGTCTTCATTGATTCATGGATTCACAATAAGCCAACCCTTACATCAAAACAACACTTTAAGTGTTGGGCACGTCACAATTTTAGAACCTATGGGCTCACTGATTTATCTACCAACTTCTCAATCATCATATAGTCCACAGAAAGTCTTTTCGGAGATGGTTTGACATTCTTCCTAGCATACCGAAATGTCCCACTTTTACAGAAAATTCAGGAAGGAGGTGATCTAGGACTTATAGATGGTGATTATGTTCACACTTACCTCAACATTCATTTGTCTCCACTTATAATGCAAAATTTAACTATAAATACACATGCTTTGAATTAAGAAATATTCAACAGACTAAAATTCTCTTCCAAGTGAAACATTAAGAAACTTATGCTTAGAAACACAGATAAGTGAACCCCCAAAAAACATATTCTTAGAAATGCAATAATAAGAATAAAATATGAGAAGGAATAGATGACACAAAGATAAACTTACATTTAATAAATAGATACAATTTCACGATACAATAAGTAGTAATCATTTCTTCACTTGCGTTTACAATAGTGATAAACTTAAAAGATATTAATCAATTCCCAAAAGCATTTGTTAATTAATTCATATTTCAAAGCCCATGGTCTTACAATGAGAAAACATGTCGCAACTACTAAGAAAGCAACGGGAGAGGAACAAAAATAAATAAATAAACAAATAAACAATGGCAAGCTAACAAAGAGTTGGAAGAATCTTCGTTCCTCTAACCCCCACAAAGACTCATCTTACCCTGAAAGCTTGGGAAGAGTGTTCTGTTTGTTTTGCCTACTCAAAATTTCCATTGCCAGTTGTTGTTGATGATGACGACGTTGATACCCATTTTGTTCCTGTTGATCATCCCAAACACATTATCCTTAACCTTCAGCATCATTAACTGTGATCCCAATAGTAATATAATAATATATGATAAATCTTCCTGTTCATCCGAATTCATCCAGCTCACAATGAACCAGACAGAAGAAGCAATGGATGGCCATGTGGGTAGAGCCACTTATTTCCAACCAATGCAGCTGTGGGACAAAACCACCGGGAAGCTCACAGACTTCACCACTGAGTATTCCTTTGTGATTAGCTCAAACAACAATTCTCTGTATGCTGATGGGTTAGCCTTCTTCCTTGCTCCTGCTGGTTCCAAGCTTCCCAATGATGGAAACGGAGGCGGTAGTTTGGGTCTGACTCTTTGGGACCAGTATTTAAATTCAACAGACAATCCATTTTTTGCAATAGAGTTTGATATATTTCATAATGTTTGGGATCCTCTCGGAGAACATGTGGGAGTCAATATCAATTCTATGAGATCAGTTGCTAATCTCACATGGTTAGCTGATATCAGAGGAGGAAAAACCAACAAGGCCAAGATAAGTTACAATTCAAGTACACATAATTTAAGCATTTTGTTTGGTTTCGATAGTGGCATCACCCAGCTGCAACATCTACAATACACAGTTGATCTGAGAAAGTATTTACCAGAACGGGTTACCTTTGGCTTCAGTGCTGCTACAGGATTTTATTATGCTACACATAAGATCAGTTCATGGAATTTTACCTCAACATTAGAGGATATCGCAAAGATACCTCCAAGCCCAAGCCCAAGCCCAAGGAGAAGTAGAAAAAACATGACAGGACTTGCAATGGGTTTGGGGGTTGGAGGGTTCGTTTTCATTTGTGGCTTGGGTCTGGTTTCGTTAGGCTTGTGGAAGAGGTGGAAGAACAGCAAGGAAATAGAAGAAGAGGATGATCAAGTGCTTGATGAGTACATGGCTGAGGATCTTGATAGAGGAACAGGACCCAAGAAGTA
Organism: Chamaecrista fasciculata; assembly: GCA_003254925.1. Taxonomy (NCBI): domain Eukaryota; kingdom Viridiplantae; phylum Streptophyta; class Magnoliopsida; order Fabales; family Fabaceae; genus Chamaecrista; species Chamaecrista fasciculata. The sequence goes on along the minus strand of QANZ01052125.1, from coordinate 5,300 downwards.
CTCATATGCTGAGCTAGCAAGTGCTGCAAATTATTTCAAAGATGAGCAGAAGCTAGGCCAAGGAGGATTTCGGGGTGTTTACGGAGGTCTTCTCAAGACTTCAAATTCCAATTTTGATGTTGCCATAAAGAAGGTATCAGAGGGTTCTACACAAGGAATTAGAGAGTTTGCTTCAGAAGCAAGAATAGTCAGTCAACTAAGGCATCGAAATTTGGTGCAGCTTATAGGTTGGTGTCATGAAAGAAAAAATCTGTTGCTGGTATACGAGTATATGCCAAATTGAAGTTTGGATTTGCACCTATTCAAGAACCAAGCCTTGTTGACATGGACAACAAGATTTGAAATAGTTCGAGGCTTGGCCTCTGCATTGCTATACCTGCACGAACAATGGGTACAATGTGTTGTGCATAGAGATATAAAATCAAGCAACATCATGCTAGATTCAAACTTCAATGCAAAATTTGGAGATTTTGGATTGACAAGGCTTGTAGACCACGCAAAAAGTGCGCAAACTACAGCTTTGGCTGGGACTATGGGCTATATGGCTCCTGAATCTGTTATTACTGGTAGGGCTAGTAAGGAATCGGATGTGTATAGTTTCGGCGTCGTTGCTTTGGAGATAGCTTGTGGAAGAAAACCCATCAACCATAAGGCTCCAGAAAAAGAAATAAACTTGGTGGAGTGGGTTTGGGGACTATATGGAAGTGGGAGGGTTCTTGAAGCAGTTGATCCAAGACTAAATGGGGATTTCGATCAGAAGAAAATGGAATGCTTGATGATTGTTGGTCTTTGGTGTACTCACCCTGATCATAACAATAGGCCTTCAATAAGACGAGCAACTCATGTGCTTAACTTTGAAGCTCCATTGCCTATTCTTCCATCAAGTTTTCCTCTACCAATGTATCCTGAGCCACCAGTGAGGGCATTATCTTTAGCTTCATCTACCACCAATGCTTCATAGGTAGGCCAAAACCAAAATATAAGCTTAAATTCCACCACAAACTACCCTGGTTTCACTGCAACCGCTGATGATGTAGCACCTTCAGTGTCGCTTCCGTATCCGCACTAAAGTTATGTTTGATTCTCGCATATTTGTGTATGGATTTCAGACGTTTCTTCTGTTTTACTCACATTCTGTTCTCTTGTGTAAGTTAGAAACATTCATCATAAAAAATAAGATATGAACAAGTGCAAAACTAAATCAAGATTTGTGTGTTTAGTCAGTTGACTAGACAATGTTTTAACAACCTGCTTCGAAGGCTGTGTTTTAGGTTACACAAACACTTGCATTTCAGAAGCGAGACCCAGCATATAATAAACTATGACATAAAATAGCGAAATATCTATTTCTTAAAACCCTTCTCGGGGTTGACATAAAATGTAGGTATGCAAAATAATGCGGCTATTTGACGCAATGCATGAGATGAATTTTCTTGTAATTCATGTTAACCCTCTTAAAGATGGAAAATTCATGACTATTATCAAGGATTGGGAAAGTTGTGGTTGCTTGCGTGCGTGTGTTCATAATCATAGCTTTTTCCGAGGAAAGCGAAATTAACTTGAACAACAACTTACATTCCCAAATTGTTCCTTGTAGCGGAATTCTTGGTCTTTACTGAGCTTAGGGCAAGAAGAGGATGGTGATTAGTGAAGAATGGTGGACAGTACCAAAATGGACTTTGAGGTCATAGATCGTGAGTCGTGAAATGGAAAAAGAGGATCCTGCATTTCTGCAGTTTTAAAGAAAACTCATGGATCCTCAAATGAATTGGTTTCCGCATTTGAAATTGGACTTTGCCCCCAATGGATCCTCACAAAAAAAAAAAAAAANAAAAAAAAAAAAAAAAAAAAAAAAAAAAAAAAAAAAAACACAGCATTTTCGCACGATTTGAGCTCGGTTTTGATCACATTTCATATGGGTTTTAATTTTCGTACATCACAAACTTGATTCCTTGGATCAATTTTAAAGATTAAGCTCAAAATAGCCCCAAATCCGAAGAAAGTCGGACCTAATGAATCCCAAAATGGACCAAAACGAAATGCAGCAAAACGAAGCATTTTTCTCAAAATTTCCATGTGCAAAATGATCCTTAGGAGCCGAAAATGAGTACCCATAAACTCATTTATCAAAACAAACTGAAATGAACACGGATTGAACCTCAAAAGTTCCAAAAGACGGTACACTAACGAGGGTGGGGGCATAATTAAAACTAATGTTTCACATTGGGGGCAAAATTGACACAAAAGGGTGTTTTGCCAAAATAATATTAAGAAAATGTTTAAGAAAATGTTTGTTTTAAGAAAAATGTTTCATGTTTTCATTTTCTGTTTCTATTTTTAGAATTCTATTTTTATTTTTAAATTTTCAATATTTAAGAAACATGTTTGTTTTATAAAGTCAAAAAATTGTTTTTTTTTCATATTTAAATTATGTTAACTTGAATAACGCTAATTTTTATATTTTTTAAGTTTGATTATAACTAAATGATGATATTAACATGATTAAATAGTTTACTTTTGTGTAATGTTGCAAAATATCATAAATTTGTTATTGGAAATACTGGAAACGTCTTTTTGACGTTTCCTGTTTTCAGTCTGTTTCAAAAAATATTTCCAGAAAACATTTCCAAAAAAACGGTACAAAACATGTTTTCAGTCATATTTCCTGTTTCCAGTGAAAATGAAAACAGGAAACAGGGCAACAAATCAGACCCGGTTCACCAAGAAAATGACTACAAAACTATATAGTAAATTGGTCCTAAATATTAGCAAAATGTTTTATTTTGGTCTCAAACTATTGGATTTGATCATATATATCTCGTATTTCATTTTAAGTTTAAAGGACTTTTTGAGAAAAACCTGTATCTCTTAATTCATTGCACTCGAATTTGAAACGAGAAAAATATGATCAATTTTGTTTGTTTAACTATTGAAACGAGCGGTCTACTTTAGAACCAATTTGACATCATTTGTCGATAGTCCCAACTAGATAGAGAAAATATTTTTTTTATCATGTCATTTAAAAATTATTAATATCATTTAAAAATTCCAATTATGGTATAATTATTTTTTTTATGATGTAGAAACAAAATATAATTTTTCAAAATATCTCATGAATTGTTTTGGAAAATTTATACTTTGATAAACTATTATTTGAGAATAAAAAACAAAAGACATATTTNATTATTATTATTATTTGAAATATAAAGGGAACTCCTGTTGAAAAGATTAGGTGATCAACTCATGATTCACTGTTAGAAACCTTGTATCATTTATTCATTTGCACTATCAAGTTTGAATCTCAGATAATTATAAAATATTCAATTATTTATCGACTATGTTTGACCTTATTAATATTGGAGTAAACATGACATGATGGTAACATATTAAACTTATCTATTAATGGTTACTTAAAGATATTAATGCTTTGTTTTCTTTTTCTTTTTTGGTAACGCTAATGCTTTGTTTTCGATCGTTAGATGATAATTGAAAATTGGACAAGTGTGAGCTTTCTGAATTCTCAATGTAACATGCCAAAAATAATATATGTTCTATGTAAGGATAGACATTATAATTTATTTATTTTATTATTTTGGCTAAAAATCATTTTGAAGTCAACTTTTACTGTACTCTTTCATAAACAACACAATTTATTTATTCATTTTTAAGGTCAACTTGTATCATACTCTATTTGAAAAAAGTATGCTCTACCAAAGGATAAACAACATAATTTATTTATTTATTTATTTTGATTAAGACAAGAAACGTTATAAAATGATTTGAAGAGAAAGAAATTGAGAATTGAAGTTTCCTCGAAAGAAAAACCTCCTCATGAAAAGTCTTCTAAATATAGTTTAGTTCAATATCCTTCTTTTTCATCTCAACATTACTTTGAAGTCTTATTTTTTTTAGAAAAAAAAATGTCCTTTTTTTCTGTGTACTAAAAGAATTTTAAGGACGCCGGCCAAAGCCACATTATTATCTAAAAGAATTTTTTTTCATGAATCAGACATGACAAAATTCCTCAATACATACAAGTTGACCCTTTGGAGGGAAAATCTAAATGCGACTATACATCAATTAAAAATGCAACACAATCCTGTTTTCTTAACAGTTATCTTCATTGATGCATGGATTCACAATAAGGAAACCCCTATTTCAAAAGCAGGCAAGTTTATCATATGACTAATGTTTTGAGAAGACCAACATATAATAAAAACCAAGGTTTCATTGATAAAAAAATAGTCTAAATTATTCTATTGTGCTATAGTAGGTGGAAAACAATGGAAAGAGGTTGGTAATAGTATCATTTCGACTAAATTCCAACCAAAAAGTTGTCCTACGTAATGAACTTACATGGAAAATATAAAACTCTAGAAAGTTTAATTTTTCTTTTTTCACTATTTCAAACAAGATTTGCCAAATTTTTCGCAGTGCAAAATCTGATGGAACAATAACTATTAAAGTAAAGATGAGGCAAAACCAATGCATTCTCTGATTTATGATGTTAATCAAGCACAGCTGCATTCTCCAATGTTCAAAAAGAAAAAATTAATAAAACATTAATGAATGAAAGATAAAGATGATATCATACTCATCCCAATATCCCATCTTAGAAAAGAAGTGCTCCTATTGAACTAGCTTAGAGAGGACATCAATTAATCAATTAATTAAACATATATCATGTATCTTCCTCATAGAGGTAATCAAAGGGTTCAAGTCCTATTAATTGGGACGACAAAGAAGGAACACGTTTAGCAAAGGAGTTCGACACTTACAGTAGTCCATGGGAACTCACAGGTCCACATATATATGATACAGAACCTAGCTATCATTCAGACTAAAATGCATACATAGTTACATACCCTTTAAATTAAGAAATATTCAATAGACTAAAATTCTTACCCTTCTAAAACAGTAAGAAATTTATGCTTACAAACACAGAAGCTTTTCATAGAAATGAGAAAGAATAAGAAAATGAAACAATAGGAAACATATTCATAGAAATGAAACAATAGGAATAAAATATGAGAAAGAATAAGCTTTTCATGAAGAAAAAGTGAAAAACACACTAGATACTAAACAATATGTCACAGAAGCTTTTTATTAATTAATTCATGTCTTCCAATGAGAGAACACGTGGCAAGTACTGAGAAAGCAATGAGAGAGAAAAAAACTAAATAAACATTGGTAGGCTAAGGCTAGGAAAGAGTTGAAAGAACTTCATTCCTCTCCAACCCCAACATAGATTCATCTTACCCCAAAAGCTTGAGCAGAGTGTTCTGTTTTTTTTTTTTTTT